>JBCJKH010049221.1:38033-53198 GCA_039877255.1 Loriculus beryllinus
TATTTTTTCTGCCCTTGACTGTATTGGCAATTTCCACTGACTACACAGATTAACTGGAGTGTGTGTCTCAGATCTAGATGTCTATATTTTGACAGATGATTCAACATGTTCAGTAAAGACTTGGTGTTCAATTGTGAGCTTTGTATTATGTTTATGAAATGTAAATGACTAGTTAATGTTAGAAAACTTAATTTCAAATTCTCTTGTATGTAGCATTAGTGAAAGGATATGTTTTCAGGAGAACAAAATACAGTATTTAAAGCTAACTGCTGGCATGGCTTTTATTCTAGGTTGGCATTATTGAAGAAGAGTGGTGAAGAAGATTGGAAGAGCAGGCTCAGCAAAAAGCAGGAATATGCAAAAGTGCCTGTCACTGATCGTAGCACACAGATGCAAGAAGTTGAGCAGCTGTTGAAGAAGGTAACTCTATCCTTGTTTGGAAAAACCATCTTGAAGTGCTTCAGCTTTTTGGAGATGCATCCAACTAGATGGGCATGCCTAATATTAGCTACTAGCTCTTGTTGTTAGGCTTGCTTAAAAAACAGTTCTCCTAACATGAGAGCTCTTTAAAAGAGAATGTCTTCACTGTCTTGGGACATGCAATATTGGTTGCAGTGTTTTTGCATCAGCAGATTATGAATATGTTAAGTGGGCTTTTAAGGCTTCTAGAATACTTACAGGTATAATAATTTAAGCCTTTAGACCTCAGTGAAATTGGCTTAAGACTTTAATTTCAGGTGTTATCTTTAGTATGGGTGAGCTTGAGAAATTTCAGATTCCTAAATCTGTGTTGTCTGTGCGTATACTTTTGTTTTAGCAGTAATTTTGGATCCTAGAAACATTGAAGAAATGCAGCTATTTGGGTGTTGGTTATCTTGCACAATCTTTAATGTTTGCGGGTAGCCAAAACCATCTGGACAAGGATTTTACCTGTCTTGTCAGCGTTAGTGAATAGTAGGAGATGGATAGAAATGTGTAGAGGAAACAGAAGTCCACATCACTAGCACACTCTGGCTATATCTATGCATGGGTAAGTTATGTTGCCCAGCAGCAGGAGTGGATCTGTAAAGCAGAAGGATTACTGATAAGGAACTGCTATCCATGCCATATTTGCTTGTTTTGCTTCAATATAGTTTTGCTTCAGGCAAAACTATAGTCTGCCCCTGTGGCCCGACTGCTGTTAGCAGCCGCTGTGTTACATGGGAATCCAGGAGTGCATTTCAGGGCTTAGTCTGATCTAGAAATCTGTGCATTCTGCATTGTGAACTAAAGCACGAGAAGTGAAGGATGACAGGGAGGTTTGCTTCAAAATGGACTGCTGGTTCAAACTACAGGACTAATGTAGACTTGCTTCTAGTATTTTGAAAATGACAGTGTCAGATAAAACAGGCCTTTTCAAAAGCCTTTAAATTTGAAGGAGTATTTTCACAGAGGACAAGTGAAAACAAAATTTGTGTTACCGATTTTACCAGTGGGGACAGAAATCTTCGGATGCAGTTATTTAGCTGTTAAAAAGCTGCTTCTATTAAATACTATAGGCAAACAATAATAAAAAGTCTCTTGTCCATGAGTATATTACAAATAAGGGGTTGTTAGACAGTCTGTCCTTACTGAGGTTAAATTGAGGATGTCATTATTGAGCATGTCACTTAATGGTTATGTGTTAACTGGGCAGGAAGCCCAGAAAGCTGAATTTTAGAGTTTGTATTTAAGGGTTTGTTTTGGTTTTGCCTTGTGAACTTGCTCAAAAATACAGTTGCAAGTTTGAAAGATGTCCTAAAGCAAAAATAGTTTCAGCAAGGAAAGCAAAATTGTGGTCACATTTTTAACAGGCTAGTCTCCGAAATGACAACTGTTGAGATCAGATAACAAATGTACTCCAGCTAAAGACAATGGAGTTGGGAAAAACCTTTAAGCAGCTGCCAAGATTTAGGCAGAGACAAAACCTTTGTTCTTTCTTCTCATTCCCCAGCACTCATATCACCCCTGCTGTGTTACTATGTGCCCTTAGACTTCACTCAGTGTAGCACAAGTTAGGCTTTTAAAGCAAGTAAGCGAGCATGAAGTGCTTGAACAGTACAAGCTTGAAGTAAGAATGCTAGCAGTGGGAGTTTTCTGTGACACTGGGTCACCCACTCTGTTGGTTCATGCTAGCCCTTGGCTATTTAGAGCCTAAAACAAAGGATTTGCATGTCTGCCAATGAGTGAAATCTTGGGTGTGTAAGAAAAAAATGTTAGTCTTGTTAGATACACAACTCCCTAAACTGTGTTAATATTTGTGACGCTGATTCATTCTGTGATACATGATAAAAATAACGTAAAGCTTCACTAATTTGACTACAGTTCTTGTAACACACTGTGTCAGCTGCCCTTACATCTGGAAATACTGTTCTTGATAATTAAGCAATGTGATGGTTATTATCCTTTGAGGACTGTGAAGCAGTGTGCCGCTGAAGTCTCTGTAGAAGAGCTTTGAGACTACAGTGTAGAATCTTAGTACTTTCTGTTGCTGGATTGCAATAAAAATGCAGGAATTGTACTGATTACTGTGTTTTGAGCTAGTTAAAATACAATTTCCACACATGGCAGTCATGAATTGACAGCAAGGGTATGTAAACTTCTGTTATGCCCTGCTGGTTCAAAATGATGCCTGAAATTTTTAGTTTCATTATATCACTCCTGTTAATGTAGTCCGACACCTATTTATGTTTTCTTGTGTGTGTTTGTTATCTAACTTATTATGAAGATTTGATTATTGAAGCATAGCTGTATAAAATAGAAGTTATTAGAGTACATTTAGATTTCTAATAAACAACAGAAGTTGAAAGATTCATGCTCTTAATAAAATAGTTATTTTGAATAGTGTTCTTTGCTCACTTCTACTCAAAATGCTTTTGCACAGTTGTCTACATGGTGAGGTATTTCTTCAAATGTGTTATAGTCATTTATATGTAGGCTAAAGTGTAGAAACCCCATAAAATTCATGGAAAAGCTTGAGGGAGCAACCTCAAATGAGAAAAAAATAGGGCCTAAGGAATTAACTCAAGATGATACAGAAGGGGGGAAGCTGAGATCTCCTTTGAGGTCCAGCATCTGTTTTGATGATTGCTGCACATAGGAGGATAATCTGTTGGAAGCTGTGAGACTTACTAAATTATCATGTGTATGGTAAAACATACTTGGACAATCCAAAGAATAACTCTAACACAAGGGGAACAACTGTACACTGAGGAATGTCATTGGGGAAAAAAAAAACCCTTTTATTTGGGAAGAATATTTTTGATTTAGTATATGTCTATTCATCATGTTAGGTTGGATGGAAGACTTCCAGTTTTAGGGTTTTCTTTCATGGGTAGAAAAATTAACTAATTTTAAAATCCCTCCTTAGTATTAAAATAGTAAAATTTACTGGAGTGAAAATTCCTGATTTATAGTCAGACACTTTTAACAGAGTCCCTGATAAATGTGATTGCCAGCTGCATTGCAGTCAATGTTAAAGCAGTGAATGACATTTGAAATGCGCTTAATTTTTACAGGAAGTTCGAACTGCAGGTCAGCACTGGTGTTAAAGGCTAAGGCTAAACATTCAATTCAAAACTACTCAGAGAGAAAGTATATGAAAGTCTTAAAAGGGGGTAAGCCCTTAATAAGTGACCTTTAGGCAAAATATCAGTCTCTTGCTGTGATAGTTTGGAGGGATAAAAAGTTTCATCCATTTCATATATGGCATCCACCAAGTGCTTGTATCCAGTTCTAATCAAAGCTGAAAATAATGGCTAGGATTCATTTTGAGCCACTCTAATGAGCTGCATGTACGCATATTGTGAAGAGAATGCAATGTGGAACAAATGTGTTCCATATTTGCTTTAACCTATAGAAAGGAAGAAGAATTACAACTGATAAGGCCATGTCTAATCAGCTTTGGATAAGCCCAGCTCTGAAGCAGGGTTATTTGTAGGCTTTAGAATGGTGAACCCATCTTTGCTGAGTGCTGTGGGCTAAGCAGTTCCCTCCATATGGCTTTTGAGTATCCCGGTTTTAGTAAGCATTCTTTCTGTTCATCCAGAAAATAGATGGCTTATTACTGAGCAAGATCTGATTAAACTTATAGCAGAATTATTCATGTTGTGGTTGACATGATTTATCAATTTAATGGTACATGAAAGGAGGGACATAAATTTTTTTCAGCATATGAAAAGTGCATTTTTCTGGCCGTGCAGTTTTGTTCTAAGTTGAGTTGTAGTGATACTGTTACTAACTTGTCTAATTCCTGCATGGAATGGCTTTGGTAAACATACTTTTGTGTTGTTTCTATTCTCTCACTTTCCAAGAGGAGAAACATTTCTAGAAGATTAAAAGATTCAGATTTATTTCATTTTAAGAAATTAGGAGAAGATGAGTTATGCCTGCCCCATCTCCATTTCTGATAGTCCAGTCCTTTTCTGACAGTACAGTACTATTCTAATTCCTTTGCTTTGCTTCTGTCCTTGTCATAGGAACCTGTATATGCTTCTACTTACTCTCCCGTTATACCTGCTCTCCATAAATTTCATCCTTTTCTACCTATTAATCAGGTGAGGAAAAGTCTGCACAATTTAAATGCTTAACAATTTCAAGTAAGCACATTTTGACAGGTTTTGTTGGATTTTTTTTTACATAAGAAATTAATAATCCTCTTAAGTGATTAACCAGCTTAGTAAATGCTGTGTTAAAGAAACATAGTTTTAGGCCCCTATGCTGTGAAGTCCTCTTCATATACATTCTGCTACTGTTTCTATTATGGTTGCTTTTCCAAAAAATCTGTATCTGTTGGACTATGTAGATGAGGAAGTAAATAAAGAAGGCAATATTGCATTCATTATAAAATGCAAAAAAACTTGCATGTTGTTAATGAGAGCAATATGTAATTGCACAGCATTTGTTCTAGCACAAAATGCTGTGTACCCCTGACTTCTCTAAGTACTGTGCATATACAATGTAAGGCATAAAATCATCTAATTTATTGACTACTTTTGTTCAGAGGCGACTTTCCTACAGTGATTTTCCCTAGTCCCTGTCTAAACAATTTTTGCCTTTGCACATCCTGCTTCTATTCTTTGACTGTCCCATCTTCCTGCTTCTCTCTCTTTTCTTCCTTAAAGGTGTGTAGTACTAGTTTGAAAGAATCAAGCTCTCTGATTTCTGATGAACGTCATCCTTGGAGATGGAAGGTGAAATGCTATATAAACTTCCTATTTAATTATTGGAGGGAGGACTAAGAAAATTACATTAGTATCTAAAATGCACATTCCCAAAGCAACATGTGGCAACAGAGTAAACTTTGAGTTTGCTTGAGAACAGAGTTCATGCTGGTGTTCAAGATGTTAGAGAAGCTTCAAGTGTTCCTTAAAATCATGTCCATTCCTCTGCAATGCCATCATAAACAATTTGAAGAACTTATGAAGAACCAATAGATAATGAGATAAACTTTTATCACTAGAGCTACATAGCAGAATTGCCTTTGAGCAGAAGCAGAACACCAGATCTTGATCTGAGCGAACACAGCCTGTTTCACGTGATCGGAGGTAAAGAAAGCTAAGTCAGAAGTGGGCAAAGAAAGAAGTTGGAAGAAAAACATGACAAAACAGGGAAAGTTCACTGAAAGGTCTATGCAAATCTTATCCTGGTTTATTCCAGCTTCCAGCTCACATCTGTGGTTCTAGGACTATAAGGAATCCATTGGGTTCTTTATTCCCATACAGAATACAGTGTATGTTGCATGTGGGGAACATTCTGACCGGCATGCATAATGGCAGTGAATTCAAGGGACTGATACTGCTAGAGCAGAGAATGATGATTATGGCAGAGGCTATTCAAACTACGATAAAAGTTTCAACTACTGATATTTACTGTTTCCACATGTATTTTCGTAGCTGGCTTTGAGCATGATCATTTACTCTGATTTTTTGGTTTTGGTTTTTCTTTTTTTTTTTTTTTTAATTAAAAATTACATTTGGGGCTAGCAACTGAAAAGCATTACCTCTTCTCTGTAAGCTCTGGATTTAAGTAAGATAGCTGTATTACTATTTACTTCGGAAAATGTATTAATTCTGTTGTGACAGGATTCACCAGCTCTATGTATCTAGAAGGTAAATACGTAGTTTAACTGAATAACATAGTATCCCTCCCCTAGTGAGAGGAGGTCCTCCCATGGGCTGTTCATCCCATCTATCTTAAAAGTGGAACACCCAATGGTGAGCTAAATCCTGCTCTCTTAGAAAGCTGCTTCCTTCTAGCACAGTGTCAAGGTGCATACAGATTTGTTTGGGATTCTTCTGGCACAATTAAACACAAGTTGGGTATATCCTATTTTGCTCAAACCAATTTTAAACAGAAAGCCATGCATTTGCATTTGAGTTTTCTCCATATAACAAGACCCATATAAAATTGCAGAAGAAAATAATGCAGAAACTATTCCACAGTTATATAACTGTTGGATTCTTTTTGTGCTTCTTACTTTTTTTTTTTTTTTTTCGTTAGGAGTCTAAGCTAGAGAAATTACTTGTATTAAAAGGCAAATAGATACTTTTAGGATTAGTCTTTTCTATAATTTATAGCATTGGTTTTAAACGGGTTCCCTTTTTGCAAAACACATTTTTTATATTCATTCTTGGTTTGATTTCCCCATGTGGGGCAGTCGATCTTTGACATAGAAAACCATAAATTCTCTTATTTCTTGCATTAGAAAACCAAAACAAACCCCAAACAACAAACCAGCATGCTTACACACCACTCTCAGCTCTGTTCTTGCAAGCTACACAGGACAGTGCTTGGACTGAAAAGATGTATGGTATGAAATGCAGCATTTCTGGGATGTGAGCCTTTCTGTAGCATGAGCTGATGCTACAAAAGCAGTGGAATGCCTGTGCATACTCTCAAGAAATGTGTCGCAGTGCTGGAAAAGACCAGTATCATTATCCAACTTAACCATCTGGTGGGGAGAAAAGTAATCCTTGGTTCTAATTGTTCTTGCATCAGGTCTACAGCTCCTTCTCAGACTTAAAATAAATATTTTAGAAAAACACATAATCTTTGCTCTAGGCTGTCAACATACGGAAAATAATTCACTGCAATATTAAGTATTTTTTCATTTGTAATTATTCTTGCTGGGTAAAGCTTAACTCCTGACCCTCTCCTCAGTAAAAATGCATACTCATCTGATTTAATCTGAGGTCGATATTTTCAAATCTTGAAAAAATATTGTAGCTCTTTCCTGAAACCTTTTAAAATTGTCATCGCTGTGAATAGAAGTGTAGAGGCTGGAGATGGGTGAGCCATTGCGGTACAGATTATCTGCTCAGAGCAACTTTGGTTCCATGGGAATTTTTCTCATCTGTTTCAGTCTTTTTTTGCATTTTTTCCCCTTTTCAAATAACATTTCTCTTAAAATCCTAGTTTATTATTTTTTTCTGATAACCTTCCCCCTCACCACCCCGTTCCTAGTCTATGTGATCACTTTTCCATCATTCTTCTGTGTGTTGGTCTCATCCTGAGGGTGTTCTCAGCAGAACCATATCCTTTTTTCATGTGCAAGTAAACATTTTGTTCAAAGTTGGGGTGAATCAGTTCACTGCGTGGCTTTTCTCTGTTTAAAAATAATTTTTCAGTCATTTGACTAGTTTGAAGCCTGTAAGCTGCACTGGTATTTTTATATTGCTCAAAAAAACCCTCAGAATATCATCTGTGATTAAGTCAAATATATTAAATAAATCAGAGATAACTGTGTTAACATATTTAATCATACTTGAGCTCATCAAACTTACCATTTTGATTAAACCTGTTTTCCATAATGGCATGTGGAATAGCATTAATTATGCGCCTGTGCTTTGATTCTTCATTGATTGTCTTCCAGGCTCTCATGGAAGTGTAACTGCTGTAACAACACATTGCTTGTGTGACCTGTACCTGTATGCTTCAATTTTACTTCTGAATATTGTCTCCATCTGAGTTTTTAATCAATCCTATGCATTTTTCAATTTTTAACAGCTTTTTTTTAAATTCACTGCTTGTTTTGGGAGCATCTCCCATTCCAGTTATTTCATGCTGTTGGATACCAATTCTTCTCATCCTTTTCCTTCACTTCATTTTATGAGCTTATTATTTGTCTGAAATGAGATATAAATGAACAAATGGATGTATTTTTCATTATAAACTAGAATGTTTCATTAAATGTAACCAGCTTTTATGTTGAGTGGAAAAAATTGCATTGGAACTGTTGTCTTCCTAAGATTTTTTTTTCTTATTTTTTTTTATTCTTGACACATTAATTCTTGTTTAGACTTTTTTATTGGACTCTTTCAGTCCCATTATCAAAATGTCAGAGTTACGAATTTGGGATTTAATATTCTTCCGTATCTTTTTTCATTTGGAAGTAAAATTTGCACTTAAAATCTTGTCAAGCTTTACCTTTCTTGCCATATTTTCTTGCAGTTAGAATGTGCTTTGAACAATTTATGCCTTTTGACAGTTGTGTTGGCTCATATTAGTACTCCAACTATAGAAAATTATTCTTTCCTTTAATTGTCATATATACCTTTGTTTTTTCACCAGGACTGTTATGGCAAATTAAATGGGTTAGGGATTGCTTGGTTTCTATTCAGTTTATCTTTTTTCTTTTCTTTAGTTCATGTGTTCATTAACAGACGAAGCTAGGAGTCATCATGCATTAGGAAGAGATCTAGTATGGAATTGCTCTGAGTTTTGTAACTTACGCATCCAGTCTGATTTCATTTTTTTGGGAACTCCAAAGATGTTTTGCCCAATGGAACAGCTTGTAATCTTCCATTAAAAAAGAGTTTGTTTCTGCTGTTAGACAGCTGCTCTCCTTTGTCCTTTGGCACAGCTCCAGAATAATTTATGATGTTTCTCACAATTTACATGTGTGGTGATTAACACACACACACTGTTTACAGATGTCTTCAGAATTTCCAGTAGCTCTGCAGACTCTGAAGCTTCAGGTACATTTGCTGGAGACACAATTTGAAATCAAGCACCCTGTCACTTAAAAAAAAGAAAGAAAGGAAGAATCCATATGAATCTACCTCTTCCTGCCTCTCCATCACTTCCCTTCATACTGTAACAGAAGTCAGCATCCTCACTAAGTTAAATGTATTTGTTTTGTGTATGAAATTTCACTTGTGATTTCATTAGGTATTTATTAATATCCTGCCCACATCTCCTTTAGTATGTTGCTGTGGGTTTTTCTACCAGCTGTTCATCCCAGAGATGGCTGTGCTGACACTGGAATGGGTAGAGACTCGGTGAAGTGAACAGAGATTATTTCCAGTGTTTTTCTTCAAAGCATTCAGAAGCTTTTACAGATGAGGAAGTGATACTGAATAGACTTGCATCTTGTTATTTCTATGGAACATTTTGGAGTTCTAGGAAAAGAACAGAGGTTTTTATCTTGATTACCATAACTTGTAGTCACAGTGTCTGGCTATCCAGCTATCTTTCCTAATAAACTGAGGGCAAGCGTTACTATGGAAGGCTGCAGAGATACATGTAGCTAGAGGAAGGAGTGGAGGGCTCTCATGTCCTAGCTCTTGCACAAGTCACTTGTTGGATTATCTTTACACTTACTGTGTTACTTTTATCCACTTACTGGTGGATACTGCTCTTGCTAAATGATGAAGGGTAGAAATCTCTATTTCAGTGTGTCCCTTGTGGTCAGAATTGTTTTTATAAAAAGTGACTGGTTTATTTAGGCTGATTTATTATTTTAAGAAAATAATAAATACGAATATCTGGACTTACAGCTCTTCCTTGCATCTTGAAAGAAGAAGAGTGTTTCCTTTGTGTTCACAAGCTTTAGCGTACTTTTTCATTTCCCCTCTGTGGCTGCATGAGCTAGAGCTGTGCTAAAGCATTAGATTTTCATGTGGTATTTCGATTCTAGCAGCTAGGTTGTGAAGCAAAATGGCAAAAATCACACAACTTGGAAGTAATTCTAGAGTTGACAGTCATGTGCACTAAAAATACTTTTATGCTTGATTTCTATGCACTATAATCCCTGAAATGTTGCTACTTTTTTAAAATAAGTGCACTGAAGCAGTATTACTTTAGCCTGACCTCGCTTAAGCAAAACATTGTAAATTCAGTTACTTTTCTATATAATGTATTGTCATCAATCTTTTGTGTTAGATAGGAAGGCACTAAGATAGTCAATGCTCCTAGTTGCCTCTGATCACTCAAGCTGTTGGCTATTACCCTGCAAAGCAAGCAAGAAAAGCTCAGAATGTCCTTTAAAAAAAAAAAAAAAGAAAAAGGGGGAGGCCGGGGTATTGATCACAGTCATTGGAAAAGCACTCAGCAGAGCAAGCTGACATACGAACAAAAATGAGCAGCCCTGGAGAGATAAGGTTGCTAATCCTGCCTGGAGAATTGAGTTATCGTAAGAGACTGATTCAGAAATCACCAACTGAAGTTACACTTTATTGTTATTCCGTGTGCCACCTACAGATTTGCATACTTTAAAACATCTGCTTGAAAGTCAGTTTAGTGATGTCACTAGTGTAGCAAGCCATGCTTCAAAAGAGCAAGGTCTAGAAAATTATGTACAGAGTAAGTGGTTTGCTTTGCTTAGAGGGATGCCATTTGCCTTGTAATTTCAGGAAATGTCAAAAAGCAGAGATCAAAATCTTAGCTTCACAGTGTAATGGGGCAGCAAGACAGTGAAGCTTCTCAGGATCAGGGTCACTAAGCTGTGTTTGTGATTTTACTTTACTAGTTTTTTTTCTCCTCTTTTCCCTCTGCAGCTGGCAGTTGAAAGCTCAGACAGTCTTTTGCTGGATCCTGGTCAGTTTGCCTGTTTTTTAACATCTCTTTCTCCTCCACAAAAAGCAGAGAATGGCAGATAACCAGGAGAGCCAAATGACCATTGAAGAAAGGAAACACCTGATTACAGCTCGAGAAGAAGCCTGGAAGTCTAAGGGTAAAGGAGCAGCCAATGACTCCACACAGTTCACTGTAGCTGGCCGAATGGTAAAAAAAGGTCAGTGATGAAATGATCCCAATATAAATAAGCCACTGCTTATCTGTCTAGTCAAAATAACGTTAAGCTCAAGCTATGCAGAAACAGTATCCATGTTTAGCAAGAGGAGGACTATTTGTCTTCAACTGAATATCATGTCATAAGGCTGTTTGCTCTAGCTTCTTTTGGCTGTTGGTATTAATCCATTTTGGTCTATCTTGTTGCACTACCATCCAGTTACTACTGGGCTCCACCTGACCGGTTGGTGGTCAATTACTTGAAGAGTCATGTGTTTCTTTTTTCTTTCTGATACAACTCAGAGTGTACAATTGGATTATTCTGTCTTATTTATTCTGTAATAAGTAAGAAATTTATTCTTTAATTAATTTAAAACCCAGGTGCACTGTCTAGAGAAAAGTTATGAAATCTAGTTGTTGCTGCTGCTGGCACTTTCCTGACTCCTAGGATCACTGGGAATATTTAGCAAACACATGTTATTTTCATGGATGCTGGTTTGGACAACAACTTGAAGTGTTGTGCTTGGCTGAAGAAGTCACTGAACAGATTTCTGCATAGAACCAGAGAGTAGAAATAACAAGGGAGCAATGTTGACATTTTTGAGATCTTTTGGACTCGGTCACTGTTTCCAGATGCAGTCATTCTTCTGAAGTGGACAGGAGTCTCTGAACTCTGGTAGAGATTTAGCTGTTCATGCAATGTGCCTGGGAAGATGATAGCTTTGGGAAGAAGACATCTAAACTGATCTCCTGTGGTTAATGGAGACTTAATTTTGTTACAAGAATTTGGTTATTAAACACAACAACAGTGAACCTCAAGTTAAATGACAACCACAAAAATAAAAAATCATTGTTTGGTGAGGGCAGTATTACAATAGGGAATAACTCCATTTGCAGTCCAAGCCACATTCTGTTGGCAGATAAAGAGATACATGGTATTACAAATTACATGTATTGATTACATAATTTAGCTGCTTCTTACACTGTTTTGCTGCTGGAAGTACCACTGGTAAGTGTTCAAAGACTAACCTATTTTGGAGGGTTGACAAGAGAAAGTGTTCAGTGGCCCAGGGACTGGTTTTTGAGATTGCCCTCCCCATTCCTCTAAATATATTGGCCTTTTGAAAGGAATAGAAAGTGAAAGTTTTGTTTTTCTTAGTGGGATAAGAAAAATACCTTGAAAGGATCACTTTAGGTGCCACGATCATTCATGTGGAGAAGGAAGGTAATCCAGTGACAGTGGCATCAATAAAAGTAGCCCAAGTGGGATTTTATTCAGATGTGTGCTATTTTTGTTCCCTAAAAGAATAAATTATCATGATAAGTTTTTTAATTTAAGAGATGATGAGAAAGCGATGCAAAATTAAATCTTTGTTATGTACATGTGCACAGATGCTGTATTTTAATTGCTTCTTATGGCTGCAAATTTTTCAGTCCTAATTGAAAGGTGGTCCTTTAGTAACATCTGAAGCAGTTCTCAATATGGTCTTGTGGATTAAGTCCTGGAAGAGCTGCTTAAGAGCTGGGTCCTCTCAAATGCGCCTTGATGAAGGCTTTAGCAGTTGACTTAAAACCTGCTGGAATTTTGAGTCTCTCGAGTAATGGGGAAAAAAAATTTGTTTGTGGAAAAGGTACTTGATTATATTCTAAATCTCTTAGCATTTGCCAATTATGACTTGCTAGGACTTGCAGTGAAGACAGTGGAAATGTGGCTAGTATATACTCTCCCAGCACAATAATGGTTTAATCTGATCAGAATAACTGAAGGCTTAAACTTATGTAGCTCAGTAATTAGTAAACTATGCTAAGTGGAAAATAGATTATTAGAGGAAAGTTTAAATGTCAATTTTCACATTTACTGAATGTCTAGGCAACAAGAGGTAATAGATGCAATTCTTTGCTTTGATATACTTTTCTACCTAATAAAAACCAGGAAACCTATAGAGTGCCATTTCTCTTAATGGAGCAACATAGATTCATATTAAAAGAAATAAACAAAAGTAATCTTATTTTATCCACTGGGTTCAGAATGATTTTTTTTATGATTTTTACTGAAAAGAATGGAGGAGAGTATAACAAAGGAGGGAGCAGTGCTTGCTGTGATGAGGACGATGATTTCCACTTCCATTTCCACGTGTTCTTTAGACATAACAGGGCCCAAGAATTACCGTTTCATCCAGGGACAGAATTCACAGGTCAGATGCATCCAGCTATATATATTAGTAGAGGTGGGTTTAAATTAAAAAGTTGGCAGGGGAGTGAAGGTGCCAAGCAGATTCCTGGTGGTTTCCCTGCTAACCATATCTTTTTGTTCAAAACATATATGTTTTGAACATGTTTGAATATGTTTAAAAATGTGGCTTGTGGTAGAACTGGAGTCCAAAATGTAGACCAAGTGAACTGCTGCTCCCTTGAAAACAAGCAAAATGGCTGAATTCAAGAGAAATTCAAGTGTGCTCCCAGACGCTTGGAAACAAAGTTTTGATCTTGTGACTGGGACAATTTATGAGGCTGCTGTTGATTTAAGGAACAAGCAGGGCAGTCATACTGCCATCCCTAATACAGCAGGGTAATAGTGGAGGCTGTGGAAGAATGAGGGACTGTACAAAATGGCCAGCGCTTTCCCTAAATAGCTCCCCCTGCGATTGTTGTTGGAAATGTGGCCTGACCTCGGACCGTATTTCCTATGTTCTGTGTTCTTATGCAGGCCTGGCTTCTCCAAGTGCGCTAACACCAGTAGCATCCCCTTTCAGTAACCGGCAGAAGTCTACCACTCCAGTTACAAAGCCCTTGGAAGGTGAGGAATAAAAATGGTTGAAATGTCTTCAGGCTTACTTTACTTCCCTTCAGTTAACAAGTTTTACTCTCTGGTTTGCTTAGAAATTGAAGCCAGGCCTGATATGCAATTGGAATCTGATATGAAGCTTGACAAACTGGAGTCGTTCTTGGGAAGGCTGAATAACAAAGGTTAGTAGAGTTACCAAAGGTGGCAATGTGTCCACTCTCCAATGTCAGTAAATCCCTTATAAAGTACCTCTTACTTAAAATACCTGGCAACAGAAACTGAATATTTCTTTGTTCAGACAGCACTTAATGATCACACAGTTTATATTTATGATTCAGTCTTTGCTAAATTTCAACAAAAAAGCCTAATGCTATTGTATTTTGAATGTACAATAGAATAAATCACAAATGCCAAATAATTTTCTTCTTTCCCCACACACAGTGTGCACATTTTTTCTGGGAGCAAAATTTCTTAGAACCACACAGTCTGAACCCTATTGCCATACACACTAAAACAGCTTTAAATGTAGTTTAATCTTACTAAAACCAAGATAAGACACTAAGCTTCTTCCAAGCACAGTTCATTCAATTTTCTGCATTTTTGAAAGCTGACTCTGTAGCAGTTCATATAGCTTCCTCATACAGCTTGTTGACTACCTATGAAGCTGTCTAGAATTCTGTGGTGTTTTTATTATCATATGTATGTCCTCCATTTGTAATTTATAGAATGTCAAATACCATTAAAAAATGTATTCATGTTTCAGCAGAAGTGGCGCTTGCATAGGATGATGATTGTGCCATACTCGCTAGTCTGAAGTAGTGAATTTTCCACTTACAGTTCTAGTAGATATATCCAAAGGAAGAAAATATGTGGTTGGAGGCAGTATGGAATATACAGGACCATATCATCCTATCATCCTTATATCATCCTATAAAGGCAACTAATTTTTGATAGTGCCTAACTTTTGATTCAGCCATATTTCCCAATCATTCTGTAATACAGATTATTGCATATTTAGAGACCAGGCTTTGGCCTCTTCAGAAACCTGCTTAGTAAGGTTCCATGGGATGTAGCCCTAGAGGGCAGGGAGGTCCAAGACTGTTGGTTGATATTCAAAGATCACCTGCGACAAGCTTAAGATTGTTGCATTAGAAAGGAGTGCAGCAGGAGGACCAGGAGACCTCCTTGGATGGACAAGGAGCTGCTGAGGAAACTTTGAGGGGAAAAAAGAGGCTTATAAAAAGTGGAAGCAAGGACAGGAGGGCTGGGAAGAACATAGGGATGTTGTCCGGGAAGCTAGGGACCAGGTTAGGAAAGCTAAGGCCCAGTTAGAATTAAACTTGGCTAGGGAT
>JBCJKH010049222.1:0-17070 GCA_039877255.1 Loriculus beryllinus
AAAAAAGATACACCAATCTTTTGGTGCAAGAATATGGGGGGGGGGGAATGGAGGTGGGGCAAAAGTTGCTAATACTAGCCACCTGTCCTTTTATGGTTTTGTGTCATCTGTGAGATGTTATTATCTGTACAGAGTTGCATTATAATCTCTGTAAAATCAGTTTTGCAGAGAACTTCCTTCAGAGGCTCTCTGAGCCTGGAACACCAAGCCATCTTTGTCTCACTGAAGAGCTAAAGGATAGATGTATTAATATTTTTTCGTGGCAGAGCTGTTGAATGACACCTCTGCAATGTATTATAGGTGCTGCTTTTAAAAAATAAAATGTTTTATATAAAAAAATGAAAAAGCAAAACCACTATCTGTGTATGGACTGGTGCGTAGTAAAAAACACAGGATACCTTGCATGCTGCAGTAGTTTATTGAAATATAAACTCTTTAATCCACAAATTTGTATTCTGATAACAGGATTACTAGCAGGCGATGCCAGTTGGCAGTTGAGCAAGCTATCTACCTGGGTGAAAAAGGTACACTTCAGTTGACTTAAGCTGTCTAGAGGAGTGAGTTTGTGGGGTTTATTGTGGTTTACGTTGCTTTCACATTAGCGCATACTGAGAGGTTGTAGGTTGTACTTACAGGATTTTTCCGTAATGTTATTTTTCTTAACAGCTCTCTGAATCTAGAGTAGGTATCATCAGGATTATTTAATCTGTTGGCCATCACAGGGGAAAAGAGCAGAAACAAACTTTGAACTGTTTGACCCAATAACAAATGTAGAAATCACGCTGATAGAATAATAGCAACTGAAACAACAGTGGTTTGTTACCTCAGAATTTATTACAAAGCACTGACTTCTGGCTTTATGGTTGAGTAGAGCAATCCATATGAACTTCATACAGGTCTTTACCACCTTTATGTTAGTTCTGATAAACCAGTTTTGGCAACTCAGAGCAAGCTGATGTAGCAGCAGTAATGTTAATCAGTGAAATGTGCTTTAAATTTCTTTACTTTCTCTTTTTCCTCTAAATTTGAAGTGTTATTTCCAGAAAGACTTGTCTTGCAATCACCACAAGCTGTCAAGACCCAGAATACTGCCAAGTATTGTGTTGTTGGTGATGGCCTTGAACAGTGTTCCCAGCAGGAAAGTAAGGTATGTATTCTGTAAATGTTCCTTAAAATGCTGACTGCTGTTCAGACTGGTAACAGATACCTACTGTACAGCTGTTGTTAGAAAGGAATTGCATAATGGTGTGTCAAAGAATCAAAGTTGTATTCTGCTGCTTTCTGATGACAAAAGTCTTCGCTGCCTGGGGCAGGGGATTTTATGATAACTAATACTATTAAGCTAAGGCAAGTGCTAATAAAAAAACCTTGTATGGTTATAATTGGAATTGTCAGATTTGCCTTAGACTAGTTTTCATAGCTACTGTTGACAAGATACTTAAGTCCTGCGAACTGTGGCAGGACCTAATTTTATGATGGGAGGTAATCATCTTATCCTGAGTAAATTTACTCAGGCTTCTTAACTGCTAAATTACATGAAAAATACGTAGAAATCTTTCTTAAGTAACCCTCTGCAGTCCTTTCTAGTCCTTCCCTCTATTTGAAGCAGCACTGTCACCATCACTAAATCAAGTCAGCCTGGGGGAGGGTGGGAAGTGTTTGTAAATTTTTGACTAGAGATTCCACAGCCTGTACACAGCCTGTGCTTCACCCCCTTCCCACTCAAGATTTTTGCTGAATTCCCAGTATGAATCTTCCGCCTGCAGCAAGCAGAAGTGATCCCTTATGTCACTACAAAGAACAGCTTGTCTGTCAGTTTTTTGTAACTCTGGTTTAAGCCATCATGGCTATTAGACTGCCTCTTCACTTTCTCATAGCCAAGCTGAAATCTGAGCTCTCAGCCTTTCCAGTTCATAACAAGAATATAGCATTCACAGTAAGCAAGGATCCTGAAAAGGGCTGAGGGTTACTGCTCAGCCAGTGTGTTCTCAGGCTGCTTTGGTTCACACAGTTATAAATGCATTTACCTTCGCTTGCTGTTTTCAGGTCAAAAAACTGCAGAACAAACAAGCAAAATGCATGGCATCAAGGGACATGAACACAACAGATGTGATGAGAGTAGCTGTGCAAACAGGCCAACTTGGTATACTTTCTGTTCTTGAGTATAAAGTATTAGTCAGGATTGCAATCACTTTAGTAAGCCAGGGCTGAATAAGATACTTTTAAGATATCCATGTGTTCTGTCTTTTAAAAGACAAATTCTAGAATGTTACTAGCAGCAAATTTCATTGGAGTCTTTCTGTGGATTACTTAAACATCTCCATTCATAGAATGATTTGGGTTGGAAGAGACCCTAAAGCTTGTCCAGTTCCAACCACCCTGCTATGAGCAGTGCCACCTTCCACTAGGCCAGGCTGATCAAAGCCCTGTCCAGCCTGGCCTTGAACACTGCTAGAGTGGGGACAACAAACATCTAGTGATGTGTTTGTACTCAGTAAATTATCATCTCCCAGTCATTTACTGGAAATCTTTTGGTCATGTTCAAAGTTTCTAATTTGCTGCTGGTATGCTGTGTCTTATCCTTGGGATGGCTCCTTTGCAAAGATGCCATGTCTTTAGAAGACTTTTCAGAAAGCCCAGATCATTCCTGGGCTTTTCCAGAAAGTGTGAATTTAAATATCAGCATATTTCATTTCCAAAGAGGGAGATTTTATCACTTTCTAGCAATAGGATGCCTGAAGAAATACAGAATGGATTACCTAGAATGTGCTTCTATCCAATGGTTAATAAGATTCTGCTGTGGAAAGCTAAAGCAAGACTAATTCAGACAGGATTAAGGGAAAAAAAATCAGTAGTTGTGGCATACTATTGGTCATCTAGTACTGGTACTGTTCTTGCAGCGCCAGTTACTGAAAGTTACTGAGATTTTGCTGGTTCAGGACCAAAAAGTGAGCTTGATGCTGAAATTACAGAAAGAGGTTTTTTGCAAGATTGTTGACTTACGTAATCGTAGTCCTTTTCCGGCCTTCAGTTTTATTAAAGAACCAGTACACTCCTGAGAGATTAATGGCTTATTTTCTACACACTGTTCTATGAAATTTGAATTTTTGAGAATTTCATTAGTTGTTACCACATAAAGAAGATGACAGTTTTTTGAAGCGTAATGTGAACTGGAATTGTTTGAACCTGCGTTAAAAACATTTATGTGGCATTTTAATGCATGTTCATTTTGATTATAGTTGCTGAAACTGGGACACTTAAACAGGGAGCTGGTGGATTTTTCAATCCTGTGCTGAATGAGCAACAGAAACTGGCAGTGAAAAGGATACTGAGTGGTGAATGCCGTCCAACACCCTATGTTCTTTTTGGACCACCAGGAACTGGAAAAACAGTAACAGTAATTGAAACTATTTTACAGGTAATGGTGGATGAGAAATCAGTCGCCTATAATCTTTTCAATATTGGAACACTTACAGTAATTCTGTAAGTGCTGTCTTACTTTTTCCCAAGGAGTTTTTCCCAAGATCATTTTTGAAAGCTCAATGAAAAAGGAAAGATCTTGAAATGGATTTCATAGAATTCCTGACTGGCTTATTTTCAAACCTGCTTGTCTTTAAAACTTTAGTGAACAGTATCTAACTTGTGATTCCAGTAGGGCACAAAATATTTGTGAAGCATGGGTATACATTAGTGTGATAACCATGAATTAATTCTCCTGTCAGTACACTCGGTTTGAGAGTAGTTGTGACTGTGAAGACTGGTGTTCTTGAACTGCAAAAGGATGGATGAATAAAACGTACACAAAGCTTTGGGGTTCTGTGTTCCGTGAAATCGGGCGTGTTTGAGCTATTGCTGTTTTTCTAATTAACTTTTTTTTATTAATGTCTATGTTCTTTAATGTAGATACATTATACTCTCCCAGACAGTCGAATTTTGGTTTGTGCACCATCAAATGCTGCAACAGATCTGATTTGCTTGCGGCTGCATCAAAGTGATCTGTTAAAACCAGGAACTATGGTCCGAGTTAATGCTAGGTTCAGGTCAGAAGAGGTAAATATGATGGATATCTGCCAGTTCATATTTCCATTTTAACATTTTGGTCTTTAATGACTGATTTAGTAATGTAACTGTCATGGTTATTAGACTGGTTAGGCTTCTTTAGGATCTAAATTATAAAAATACTACTTCAGCTTTTCCAGATTAACTGGAAAATGCTGATCACAATCTGATTGTATGACCACAGAATCCTCACCTCTTCCTTGTAGTGCCTAACTTCACAAGCAGCACATGCATACTAGTGAGATTTTTAGTGTAAGATGCTTTGACATACGAAGCAGTCTTAAAGTCTGTAACTGAAGTCAAGCTTTGTTTCCAGATTCAGATTACTTACACAGAAATGTAAACAAGTAGGATTGACATTTTTATACAATACACATTGTGTGTGTATTTTATGTATATGTATATGCTTATATAGATACATAAGTGTATGAAACATCCATAGGTTCAGTTTTGATTCTGACAATAAAAGAAACCCACAGAAGTCTTGCATATGTGCTACTTTCTTTAGGCAAATTAATGAAGAGTTCATTTTGGTGTATGAATGGGTCTAAAAGTGTTTTGCTCAGCTTTTAAAGTAGTTTTCAGTGGGCTTTTTAATTCAAACTAAAGCAAGTTGGTTTAGAGTGGCATTTTGTTTTGCAAAATACTTTTCGTTTTTGCAGCAAATTGATGACCTGGTGAAGCCTTACTGCAAGGATGGTGATGATATTCAGAAGGCATTATGGTTCAGGATAATAATTACCACATGCAGCAGTGCAGGAATGTTTTATCAAGCAGAAATACGGTAGAGTACTATAGATAGGCATATCGCTGAGGTAGCTGATAAAAAAACCCAGAGTTTTTATATACCTTCTCTACTGTAACTTAAGCGTCTTTAATACAGTTTATTGCATGTGTCTCTCTTTTGAAATTGTCTTCCTAGCAAACAGTTTGGTTTTAGGAATACTGCAGCAGAGACTTTCTCTGTGGTAAGTGTAAGAATTATCTTGAATAATGTTAAAAGACTTTTGACACAATAACCTTTGCTTCACTAAGTAGGAGCCCTCCAAAACAAGTGGGAGCCTTGGAAATGATACAGCTCTTGACAATCATTTTGGCTCAAAATGATTGTCACACTAAAAATTATGTTATGCTTGGCTTTTAGCAAGTTACCTTTAATTCTAAAAAAACCCCAAAACAACCCTACCATACCAGCTGCTGGTAATTAAAGCTTCCTCTGATTTTGACTTCAACTTCATGAAAGGACACTCTGAAGCCTAACTGGCTTGAGTTGTTAGAAACAAAGCCTGGGGATTGTCTTGGCTCCACCAAGTGCACTGTTCTAATTAAGTAGCTTGAAGGAAACTCAGAACAAGGGAGGCTTTTCTGAGTGTCTTAACCTTGGTATGAGCAATGCTTTAATTAAGATAACCAGTGGCTGTGTATATTGGAATATGTAAGTAAAAGCAGAGATGGCAAATTGAACTTACTGGGGGTTTTTTGTATGTTGCATGTTGAAAATACCCATCTTTGCTCAGTAAATGGAGTTGCCTGGCACCCTTGAAAAGGAAGTTAACAGAATTGCTGAGATCAGCCACAGGGTGGCAGAATGAACTAATCTGAAAACAGCCCTATTTGGGGTTCATGTTACTTAGTTCTAGGTTTGGACACTTCACTCATGTGATTCTGGATGAGGCCGGACAAGCAACTGAACCAGAGAGCTTGATTCCTATTGGGTTGATATCAGAAGCTAATGGACAGGTAGTTCACTTGGCATCACTTGCTGAAAGGAAGAAAGTTTTGGTCCGCTGTTATTTTTATGAATTCAAGCAGCAACTTCCTGGTAATGAGTATGGAATTCTGAGTACTTGTAATGAATCTTATTCCTGCACAATAACTGTTTCCCACACTTGCATGAGTTGTTTTACATCAAAACAAGTCTACATCGGTAGGACAGGATTCAGGGTGTGGAAGATGTCAAAATGAAATATGCTTTCTTAGTTTTAAGACAGCAATGTACTTCTGTCCTGGGCCTGTGCAGACAGATCAGATGCTTGCAGGAAAGCAGGATACTTCATATCAGTTGTCCTTTTAATTCTGAGCTGTGTATGTTGTTACTGAATTTACATTCTAATAACTTTCTTAATACAAGGCAGATGTGTTTTTATTTTTAATTCCATATACAGATAGTTCTTGTTGGAGATCCAAAGCAGTTAGGGCCAGTAATAAAATCTAAAATTGCACTGACGTTTGGATTAAACGTGTCCTTTCTGGAAAGGCTGACAACAAGAGAGATATACCTGAGGGACAAGGATGCTTTTGCTGCCTGTGGAGCATATAATCCTTTGCTGGTGAGTAAAACTACAGTTTTCATTTTACCTATATCAGAAAAGGAGAAACTGTGGTTCTTGCTGTTTCCTTACCACCTCTTTGCTCCCTGATGCTTAATGATTAGGTTAGCTTGAGCGCTAGTTATCTAGGAAACCTTGATTATTTTGGATATATACTTGGAATAACAAGGATGCTGAGTCCTCGAGGATGTTAAAACCCATCTTTGAAGGGATTCTCTATTCTTAAGCAGAATAGGTCAAATACTGTATACAAAGCAGAATTCTAAATAATGACTTAAAGTTCCCTTCCATTTCCATGGTCCACATTTACTGTAACTTCATGACTTGCATGAGTGCAGATTCTACTTTTAACATAGAAAGATTAAAAAAAAAACCCTCTTGTTTAACCAAAGATTAATTTTGAAACACTGTGTTTCAGAAAGGAAAAGAAAGCACTTCCTGGTTATTTGGTTTGAGGGATTTTTTCATCACCTCTTGCTGAAGTACGGCTTCCCAAAACCTTGTATGTGTTAAGTGGCAGAGGTAGCATAGTATGTAAACAAGCACAGATCTTTCAGCTGCTTTAACTGACTGTCTGAATCTGAAGTACAGGGCTAAAGATAAACTTACTAAGATGCCTTCCTCTTCTCTTGGTAATACACTTTGAAGAATTAAACTGAGAGTACAGATGACTAGATGACCATGTAAAGAGAGGAGGGACAAAATCTGATGGCAGACGTGTTGGGAAAAGTGAGGTGTTTGGCCCTGAGTTTTAGATTGGGTTCAGCTTGCTGAAAAACCTGTCATGCTTCCTCCTAAAACTTGTTGCAGCAAACTTTCGTTGCTGTGTGGCTTATATGGTCTTTAAGTAGAATTGGCATAATGAGAGAGCAGGAGGTGTGAGGGCTTTTAAAGGTACTATTTGACTTCAAGTATCATATGTTAGTCTTTCTTATGGGACATACTGCGTTTTGAGCTGTTTATTACAGACGGGAATTATTCCTTAAGGCCATTCTTTCATTTAAAGACAGAAGCCAGAAATGTATTTATCAGCTGTTTTAATGCTCCCTTTCTGCCTGTCAGGACTTCCTCAGAAAAAAAAAATGGGCTACATCCATGGAAACCCCATTCAAACCAATTCATCTGTCAAGTACATTCAGCTGGTTTTATCTTTCTTATTTTTTTCACCTCTTGGAGGGGAAAGAGATGGTCTTTCAAAAGACTGCTTTTTTTATTTATTTAGAGTAGATCACACCTGCAGTTTTTGAATTCAGTACAGGTCTTCAGCAGCTTTAGAAAAGTTGAATGCTAGAGGATGATGAAGTAATCACAGAATCATAGAATAGTTAAGGTTGGAAAGGAATTTAAGATCATCCAGTTCCAACCTCCTGCTATGAGCACGGATGCCTCACACTAGACTATGCCCAAGGCTCTGTCTAGTCTGGCCTTGAGCACTGTCAGGGATGTAGCATTTACCACTTCTTTGGACAACCTGTGCCAGTGCCTCAACACCCTTACAGTAAAAAACTTCTTCCTTATGTCCAGTCTAGACCTCCTCTGTTTAAATTTTAACCCATTACCCCTTGTCCTGTCACTACAGTCTCTAATGAACAGTCCCTCCCCAGCATCCCTATAGGCTCCCTTCAGATACTAGAAGGATGCTATGAGGCCACCACGCAGCCTTCTCTTCTCCAGGCTGAACAGTCCCAACTTTCTCAGCCTGTCTTTGTATATATCTGCTTGGGAGCTGTATAGTGTGAAGTTTGATGAATAATCATCTGTTTCAGTTACGGATTTTGGGTTTTGGTTTTGCAGATCACAAAACTCACAAAAAACTACAGGTCACATCCTGCATTGCTTGCCTTGCCATCTAAATTGTTTTATCATAAGGAGCTAGAAGTTTGTGCAGACACTTCAGTAGTAAATTCTTTGTTGCGTTGGGAGAAACTGCCCAAGAAGGGATTTCCACTAATTTTTCATGGAATAAGGGTATGTAAAATGTTTCTGTAGTGAAAATACAAATGAGGATGCCTCATAGAAGTTTACTTATGTTGTAGATGAATTTTTGTTAGAATAAATTCTAGAAGGATATGAAAAATGAAGAAACTTCTTCTGCCAGTAATATGACTTTCTGCGCATCTGGTTTTAGAAACAATCAGCGAAGTCAAATGTTTGCTAAGAACTTGAGCGGCTGCCTATTGCAGTGTGTTGTGGAGACATTTTGACACAAATTTAAATTCATAGCAGATTAACCAAGATGCAGCTACAGTCAGATGCCTTTAGATTGCTTTTGTTGAGAGTTTGCTACGTGCAAATGAATACAAGGCTCTAAAACTAGATGAGTATTAAGGCTTAAGTAGGCAAGGGAAAAAATAGTGGTTTAGAAGATGATTCTTTTTCTTCAGTCTTCCTAGAAGTTAGTAAAAAGTGATAATATCCACTGCTTGTAGAGGACTGGTTTTGAGCTCTTCTACCTTGCACAAGTGCAAGATACCAATGTGCTGATGTGTTAAGAGAGTTGAGATTTAACTCTTTTGTTGCACACCTCTAAAGTACTGTTGTCATATAAATTCTCCACAAAATTCTTAACAAAAAGAGTTGGTGATGTTCATTGGAAGGGGTGTGTAGGGAAGAAGACAAATTGTATATAACATTACATCACTTTTTGCATTTATTATTTATTAATAAATTATTCTTATACGTACTAGCTTCTGCACCTGGTCTTCATCTTGTTTCCTTTACCCTAATGCAGGGCAGCGAAACACGTGAAAGTCGCAGTCCTTCATGGTTTAATCCAGCTGAAGCAGTTCAGGTAATGCAGTACTGTTCTCGCCTTGCTAGAAGTGAGAACACTGCAGTGCCAGTGACTGACATTGGAGTGATTACACCGTATCATAAACAGGTAGAACTGATGTCTAACAACTTCAGAGTTCCTGTATTTTACCTTGCGGATTTACACTGTGGCTGTGGTTTGTTAAAGCCAGGGAGGCATATCTCAAAACTTTGCTATTGTGCATCATCCTACACAGTGTATTATCAATCATTAGCGATGTTTCCATTGAAATCTAAGCATAGAGGAAGACAGCAGGAATGGCGTTCTACTTTTTACTTTTAAAAATTGGGAAACAATTAAGGCAAGATATTTTGGAAGCAGAGTTTTCAGTTGTTGGGAGTAAAGGGTGTGAGTCAGGAATTTATTATCCAACAGCTGGAGCAATAATCTGATTCTGTCACTTTCTGCACCGAGGATTGGAACAAAAAGGAAATGTAGTGAAGTAGGTGGCATATCACCTTGCTGTGGCTTTGAGGAAACTAGAGGAGTTGGGATGACTTAGCTGTCCTGTAGTCAGAGTTGAAGTTTGTGCTGCTGTTTGAACCTGTAGAGAATGTTGAATGTCAACTTCAAATGCTGTGCTTTATTTTTAAAGCTATTTATATTCATATCTGTTTAAAATGAAAGCACACAGCGTGTACTTAAGGCTGCATCTCCTCTCATTTCTAGAGGATGCTCTGGACAGTGCATCTTGTTTTTCTTGCTATTTACATCTCAGATTTCATGGCATTGCGTATGTGGGTTGGGGGAAACAACCCACACAACACAACCTGAGGAAATCACGCTTGCAGATACACTGATTCTCGTGGTCAGGTGTATGTGCCTGCCTGTGTTTGCAGTTACTGTTTGTTTTTCAAATATTTATATATTGGTGTGGCTGAACCTCTTATATACTCCCTAAAATGTTTCACATCATTTAATGTGATTATGTCCTTCATCTGCCTGTGATGCAAGACATAGAAGAATAATGTCTGCTTCAAGAAAGTCACCTTGTATTGCAGGAACACTGATTAAAAAGTAGTCATTGACTGTTTCTCATCTTAGCCAGGCATGGTTTCTTAGTAAATTTCTTGGAGCTATTAGTGTATGCTCTCCAAGCAGCTTTTAGCAGATGGTAATATGCTGATCCCACACATACCAGCATTTTGGTCCACAGAACTCCTTTTTCTCTTTTTGGGAGGGTACTTAAGGTCACGTCTCACCTTTGTCTTTAACTGCATGATGCAGCTGACAAAGGTGGAATTTGCACAGTCATCTTGAGGGGCTAGGGAAAGCTACTTGCCCTGCCACATCTGTGGTAAATATGGTTTTGGATATAGTGAAAATTGTAAGAGGGTTTATGGGTCTGAGTTGTTCTTCTCGTTAAAATCCAGATTGATTTCTGTTTCAATGATGGTAGCGAGTGCTGCACCTTCTCAGTTATGCAATAAGTGTGATACTAGTCAGGAAAAGTTACTGTTTGATTTTAAAACCTTACTGGTGAATGATGGCTGAGCAAGGTGTAGGCATTTCCTGAGACTTCTCTGTGTTAAATCACATACTTGTATACAGGGTATGTTTCAGTTTGGAAGTAACTAAATGTAAGCCTCTCAAATGTACAAATAAATCCCTTCAAACGCTGGTTTGTTGTTGGTTTTGTTTTTTCTTGGTAGGTGGAAAAAATTAGACTTCTTCTGAGAAGTATCGGTTTGGCAGACATTAAAGTTGGCTCAGTAGAAGAGTTTCAAGGGAAGGAGTACACAGCTGTCGTCTTATCAACAGTATGTATATTTGTTGTGGTCATCTAGAGAGTTTTTGTATGTGTCTGATTCTGTGTTTCCTTTTTGATATAGGGCTTCACAGGATAAAAGAATAAAAAATTAAAAGCTATATTTTTGTCAATCTGTCACAGTATTTGAAAACAGCTTATTTTTAGATGCATGGAAACAGAGCATCTGTGGTTTTTGAGGTAAACTTTAAGCCTTTGTAGATACTCAGGCTGAATTTGTTTTGGAGTTTCCTGCAGATATTGTACCTTTCACTTAGGGAGAATGGAAAGATACACGTTTGGGATGATGATGCATGTGCAATTGTGTGAGGCCATTCCTTGTGTATGACAAAGGGAGAAAGAGGATTGTGTCACAGAGTACTGGGAGGGCTTGCTGTTATTTGGAAGCTGGCAGCTTTTGTCTCTCACCTTCTTTTGCAAAGTTGATGACCAATATGCTCCAGCAGGTGTGTGTCTGTTCTGAAAGATCTCAGTGCATGTTATTTGCTGGTGGCAATGATGAGGTCATAGTTTTGAGGCAGTTGACTGGAGTATGGAAATACTGTTTGTAGCAGCTGAGACATCAGGCTTCAGAAGACTCCCAAAGTTGAGCTGAGGTTAAATATAAGCATATGCCCTCTCCCTCTCTAAATCCTAGATACTATTCCAGCAAATGTACCTATCCCTGGTATTTGAATTCATGTGAAAACTCCATAAAGGGAAAAGCTACAGCGGCTTCTTTATATCCTACTTTTATGTTCTTTGTCTTCTCAGGCATGTAAGATTGTTGCCTGTGGCTCTTGTCAGGAGGCTTTTCTTTGTGCTTCTAAGGAGAAATCAGTGTGGGGTTGAGAAGTATAAGCAGCAGCTGACAAGTCAGCTGATAGCTGCTGAGGCTTTTTGCAGACAGCTTCTTGCTACCAGAATGCATGGTACCAGTCTGAGTCAACAGCTATCAAATATGTGCTGCTGTAGGCATGCTGAGCCTCCTGGACAGAAGTAAAAATCGCTGCTGGATCAGTGGAAAAAGACAGTTGGGAAATCTTAGAGAAAGCTTAACTTAATATTGTGAACATCAGCAAGTGATACCAAGTCAGTGTAGGGTGATGCTTGAGGGTTCAGACTTTCTTCTAGTGGGCACTGTGGGCCCTACATATCTGTGTTTCCACAGTGTGGAATTTAGTTCAGAATACAAAAGAAGTCTGCATGTACTTGCTTTTTTCCAAACGGTGACATGGTTTTGGTGCAGTCTCTAAACTTGGAAGTGTTTGGGACGTGGCGCTCCTGAGGTTTTTGTGACCTATGTCCTGCAGGGCTGTTCAAGAACATACAGAACAGGCAGAGCCTGTAAGTCTTGAGTAATAGCATACATGGCAAACTGGTCAAAGGAGGAAGTATAGACCAGGAATATGTAGCAGAAGATATGACCAGTAGCGGTCTACTTGTAACAGAAGTGCATAGGATTTCCAGGAGAGAGTAGGACAAAACAGCCATGTAAACAACCAAGGCACTGGAAAGCAGGGTGGATGCAGAGGTGGAGGAACAGTTGGTTTTGGGGATTGTTTTCTGGCTTGGAGAAGGAGTTTTTGTAAGATTGTCTTGTTTGGTTTTTTTTCCTGAGGGCAATAGTGCTACAACTGCTTTCTTTGTTCTGCATCATACCATAGCTTTTCAATCCAGCATTGTTTTTCTCTTAAGCTACTTCTAGGCATGTACCATGCTCCTGTTTATAAGAACTCATTATTTTGGTCATGAAACCCATCTTTTATTAAAGATGAGTTCAAATATAGGTAAAATAGAGGTGTAAATTTAATGAGCACACTACAGCACACTAGTTACAGCACACTAGTTGCTTTGGCTGTTTTTTGTAAGCTAAGTCAAAGCACACTGATGGAGGAGGCTTGCAGAAAAGATGCACTGTGAGTTGTCATTTGGCTGTAGGACTTGGAATACCATCAGTTCTAGCATTTCTTCTACTGACAAGATAAAAATCACTGGGGTTTCTGAAGCAGTTTTGGTATCTTGTGTTTCAAATTACAGTGGGATAGTCCTGAGGCTAAAATAAAACCAATGCACCACTCTCGTAATTGCTGAAGTTGCCTTAGCAGCCTGTTGTTGGAATAGACTTCCTGTGGGAAAGCCAGTGGTGGGAAATAGGTAGCTGCAATTTAGAAGCTAACTTGTGCATTGCTGATGTTGAGCTGCGGATGTGGGTTGGTGCAGGAAGCAAATGCTATGTTAAAGTTATGCTATGGCTATTGCGAGGTAAGTTGCTTTCTCATTATTCTATTACTAAAATTATCTGTAATTAATTTTAGGTGC
The DNA here is from genome assembly GCA_039877255.1 of Loriculus beryllinus. Classification (NCBI taxonomy): domain Eukaryota; kingdom Metazoa; phylum Chordata; class Aves; order Psittaciformes; family Psittacidae; genus Loriculus; species Loriculus beryllinus. Next base: position 13,271 of record JBCJKH010049222.1, read on the forward strand.
GATCTTGTGAAGGCTTATTGGATGATGGCAAATACCATTTGGACTTTCTCTTTAACCCAAAGAGATTTAATGTAGCAGTTACTAGAGCAAAAGCTTTGCTCATCGTCATTGGAAATCCTCATGTTCTTGCAAAAGTAAGTTTTGGTTTTATACCTTTGGCGTTTGCCCCAGTAAATTAATTATTTGGGTTGTTAATTTTTTCTTGATGTTATGTCTGACTTTCCAGATAAAAAGGAAAGCAGTGTTCTGGAAATGGTTGGAATAGTAAATTCTGTCTCCCCACACCTATGTGCAACAAACACTTAGAGCAGCTGTAAGTCTTCCTTCAGTGTTAGGCCATGCTTGCAGCAGTCCTGTTGCTGTAAAAAGTCCTGTTAAATCTCCTGCATTCATGTGCTGTGTTAAGTTGTTTGAAAATTCACTTCACAGAGCAGTGTGATTTAAATTAAATATTTCTCTTCTCTTCCAGGATCCCTGTTTTTGTGCATTGTTAGAATACAGTTTAATGAATGGAGTTTATGTTGGCTGTGACCTGCCTCCAGAGCTGGAATGCCTGCAGAAGTGAGTGTCTGGCCTTCACTTCAACCTTGCTAGGCACGGATCAGTTTACTATTTGTAAAGCTAATATCATCTGAAAGATTGATGACTACAACAGCCTGTGGTATCAGAGTGAGATTTGATTTTGCATTCTTAAGTACTGTAAACATAATAACATGTAATGTAACCATATTTTCCCCTGCCCCATAGGAGTCTGTGCATTAAATATTGCGTAAGAGCTGTTGATGGCTTTGGCATTTTACATACTCCCCTAATGATGCATTACATATTTGATGACCATAAGGATTTTGGTTAGAGAGAGGTGGGAGGGAATGTTTAAGGTGACTTTACTGTAATTAAAGAAATCCACTCGAAGACTGATTTAAACATGTCTCTTCTAGTAACACGTGATATGCTGTTAAATGGGTGTGATCTACTAGCTGAAAGGCCTGTTTATTTTTGTTCTAATCAATATTGTTGTTCATGGAAAGGTAGCAAAAATTGTATCTCTTCTTCCCTTTGACAGGTGTGATTAGTTTTCCAGTGTTCAAGAGCATTCAGCCCTCATCTGTTTTGAAACTAAGAATATTTAACAGCAATTTGATCCTGAGGAAAACCAGCACCCTCTGCCCTCAGGGAAAGGCACGTGTTCTGAAACAGCTGGAAGTTTTTGCAAACAAGATTTTAGTACTTTAAGAAGTGAAAAAGTTGAGATTTTGCAGTATAAAATAGTAGTGGCAGCTTGCTTTCTGTTTAGAATGTATGTGACTTTACACCTCTGCATAGAAGAGTATGCCTGAACCTGTAACAATATGCCTGGATCCTCCAAGCTTCAGGACAAAAATGTTGATAAACACTTGTTAGGTCTTTCCTGTTCTGTAATCTTCTCAGCTTCTTGATTTTCTCACAATTCTGTAGTGCCTCCTAAAACTGGACCATCCCAAGAACGTACGTGTGTCTTGTAATTTTGGTATGGGAGTGTTACAGTAATATATGCACATTGTGAGCTGGAATAATACATAAATATCTCCACTTGACTAATATTGAGTGTCTTAAGCCAAGCATGCTTTAATTAAAAAAAGTACTTCCAGTTTTTCAGGCCTTTATACATGCAGCTGAGGTCACACAGGATTTTCTTGGGTTTTTTCTACATTTCAGCTATCTGCTGTGGTGTGTCAGAACAATGCTTCTCTCTCCTGAGAGAACAGTGAAGAGATCATAATGGAGACTGATGATGCCTACTTTATTGCAAGACATGTGCAGAACTTCTGATTATCATTTCCACAGCCAAGTAGCAGAGGAGTGATTATATTGTGATACTTATATATGTGGTTGCAAGTTAATAATCTTTGAATTGTAGTAGTTTGTATGCTGATACCAGTTTCTACAAAGATAAAAACCTGTTTATTTTTGAAGGTTGTGCTTTCATTACTCAGCAAAAGTCACATCATAAATGCCTTTTATCATACATCAGGTTTATTTTTCTAGAAGAGTTCTTAGTTTAAAGGGCAAGTGCACGTTTTTGAGGGAAGAAAAAAAATCTTTCACCCAACAACTGCCTTTTGCTGGTGGAGGAACTCATCAGTGAAAAGAGCATTTAACTGTTCTTACTGTAATTCATATTGTCCACAACTAAAATGTGGAAACCTTTTCCCTGAGTTACTAAGGCTAGCCTCTGACAGTCTTTAAAAGTGCTTCCAGAGCAGTGCTTATGCCTCATTGAGAGGGCTGCACAAAGCAAGCCAAGCTTGCACTCTCTTTATATTGAAGGATGGGAGAAGGGGGATTTCTGTTCCTGCTTCTATTGTTGCATATTTAAAACTACTGTTTTTTTTTCCAAACCCATTTGCCTCACCCTGCTTATTAATGACTGAGGAGCTGCAGTGTGTGATATACAACAACTTTGTCTTCCTCCTTTTTCTTGCAATGTTTCTCAACTCTTTCTGCCTCTACCCAGCTGGAAACCTTGTTTGAAGAAAGACCTTCCCATGGGAACTGTACAACATTAACAGTGTTTGCAACTTCACAACAGTTACTTCTGTCAGCTTGATGTGCCTGCAGCGCTGGTTCCAGAGCTGTTAGCTTCAATATTCCAGTCGTGTCTTTCCTGCAATCATGTGGCCTGATGAGCTGGAGTGAAGAAAAGGGCAGAAAACATAAGTAGTTAAGAGTTTTTGAAGCAACTTTTTGAGAGAACAAGTCAAACCCCTCAGAAACCCCCAGAGGTTTCCTTGCAGAATCAAAGCACACAGTGCTATATTGCACACTGAACAGGTGCTTGGTGTTTCCTCAGTATCTTTCAAACAGTAACAAAGTTCTGTGAAGTGGTTCCTGCATTGCAGTGGTCCCAACAGCTGAATTCTGTGCTGTGGCGACAGGAGTTCCCTCAATGGATGGTCTTTGCCTTTTGAAAGAAGTCTCCTTAACTTGCAGGTGACTGCATTTAGATCACAAGTGAAAGAAAAAGTACGTACTTCTAATAGTAATGTAGAATAGGAAGGCTTTATTAGAGTGGTGATCCCTCATATTGCTTATTATAGCCTTTACTGACTATTTCTCATGTGTTTAAGTTCCCATTACATTGCTGTTGTTCATCTGTCCAGGCTGGTGCAGTGTGGGTAAGGTCACAGTAAATCCCTGATAGATGCAGGAGTTGCTGGGCAAGTAATTTTATATGTTTCATGTGCTAGTTCTGTGGTTTTTCCTAACAGCTGTTTAACTGCACGGTACCGAATCGAAGTTGCACCTCTACCAACTACATAGCAACACCTTGAAGATCAGACTGTGAGCCTCTGACACAAGCCTTATCATTCAGGTTGCACCAGTTCAGTAGTGTCAAGTCCAGTGCATGGCTGGATGCTGCTGCCGAGGCTGCAGGGATAGGCTGTGTGTACTTTTCCACCTAATGTAGGGTGTGAGCGTTGTTAACCCTTTCTGTCCTCTGCCTGAAAAATGGGCAGTCTACACCTGAACAGAAAAAACCCTGAGGCTGTAGTTACAACCTGTTTTCAACAGCTTGTGTGATTATGGGTGTCCTGGGTTCAGCAGTAGCAGTCATTTTTCTCCTTTTCAGCAGCTGGTGCAGTGCTGAGTTTTTGACTTCCAGCCTGGGAACAGCACTGATAACACCGATGGTTTTAGTTGTTGATGTTTACTCTCTTTACTCTGACCAAGGACTTTGTGAGTCTCATGCTCTGCCAGGGAGGAGGGTAGGCCGGGAGGAAGCAGGGACAGGACACCTGACCCAAACTGACCAAAGAGGT
>JBCJKH010049222.1:17170-41181 GCA_039877255.1 Loriculus beryllinus
AGGGATGGGGCAGCCACAGCTTCTCTGGGCACCCTGTGCCAGCGCCTCAGCACCCTCACAGGGAAGAGCTTCTGCCCGTTTCAGTTTAAACCTATCCTCCCTTGTCCTATCAGTCCCATTGCTTCTCATCATCGCACTCCGGAGATGCAGTGATTTCTGTTTCCGATCTGATCTAAGCACTTTTAAAAGAGATGCAATTTACTGCTCATCTGGGAAACTCTGACGGGAAAAAGTTACACCCGCAGTTAGACACAAAGGAGCCGCCAGGCCCAGGGCTTTCGGTTGTTTAAGCTGGATGATGACAAGATCACAACGGGAAGGACCCGAGCAGGGCGCGGGTGTGAGCGCGGCTTCAGGACGTGTTTTCCAACCATATTGTGCGCCCGCACCGTTTGACAACAGCCCGCACGTAACCACAGCCGCTCTTAACCCGTAAAACATCCCAAACATCCCAATGACATCAGGGCTGATGTCAACCCCGCACATTCCCTCGCACAAGCGGCGCCAAGCCCTTAATTCCTTCAGTTTAGGGGTGTGCGCGATGCCATCAGCCCACCCCGCGGCGGAATGCGCTGGAGGGCGTTTGTCCACTCCCGGCGCCCGTACCCTCGGCGGAGCCATGGCGGGACGCCTTTCCCCTCTTCCCCTATGACTACAACTCCCAGCACGCTCCTCGGCTCCGCGCATGCGCTCCGCGCCCTCCCCGCGCCATCTTGCCAAATCGTTTCATCCATCTCCTCTCTCGCAAGCAGCGCTGGGACTACAACTCCCGGCGTGCTCCGCGGCTCCCGCGCATGCGCCCTGCGTGCCGCCGCCATCTTGGCCCGGGGACGCGCTGCCGCCGCCGCCGCCACCGCCACTAAACAAACCGGAGCGCGGCAGCGGGAGGGGAGGAGGGGTCCTGCCGCCAAGGAGCCTTTCGATGTGCCGGGCACGGCCGGGCAGGTGGGTCCCGTTCCCCGCCAGCTCCTCCTGGCCGTGCCCCGGCGGCACTCCCCGTCAGCGGACAGGGGCAGCTCCGCTTCCCCCGACGGCGGGGACCCGCCGCCTCCTTCCCGGGGCCCGCGCCCCGTTCCCCCGCCTGCAGGGCCCTCCGCGGCCCGCTTGCTTCATCCCGGTTTCCGAGCGCGGTGCGGATCCAGCGCCGCTGCCAAGGGCCATGGGGAGCACGGGGAAGGGCGGGCGGGGAGCCTCCAAGCGCCGTCTACCTCCTTGTATAGAGATGATCCTTCCCCCCGCTAACCCCGCGCTGGCGCCGGGGCTTTTGTTCCCGGTGCCCACCCCCTCTCCTTCCCCGCTGTGCCGTTCCCTGCCCCAGCCCGCTCGCCTCCGGCTCCCCTTTCTCCCTTTATTATCCTCGTTGCGACGGGGAGATGCGGTTTCTTTCCCCCGCCACCCCCGGGATGTCTCCGCGATGCGATGGGGCGAGGGGGTGTTCCCTTGTTTTGGTTTGGGGTTGGTTTCTGGAGGGGGGGAATTTAGTGTTGGGAAGGGAATTTTCACGGTTTTGGTTTTTTGGTTTTTTTTTGCCGTTCTGTCATATAATGGATTGGTGCTAAATGCGTCCCCCGGGGGGAAGGGGGAGCGTGCGGTTAGCTGTGGAAGAGTTCTTATAATAGGTGCTCTGTGCATAAAGAGAGGGAGGAGACTGGAGTATCAATTCGGAGAGCGTTTCGGCGTGGAAAAAAAGGGCTTGAGAAGGAGGTGGGAAACTCGGTAAAAAGGCTCGGGCGATGGAGCTGAGCTAGGGAATGTAGGAAGTCCGTGCCCTTGTGAAAGCACCGGGTTCCTGCATGGCAAAGCGTGCCATTACGAAGGTTGGAGTGTGGGGATGAGAGGGAATGTGCCGCTGGAGTTGTGAGCAGGCTCAGGAGACTTTACATCAATCGGCTCGCGAAATCAGTACGTGACAGACCCGCTCTGACTGTATTTATATTCCCTTTTCCAGCGAGGCTGAGCTCTCTGGGAGCGCAAACAGGAGGGCAAGATGCCAGTGGTGTGGCCAACTCTATTGGATCTCAGCAGAGATGAATGCAAGAGGATCCTTCGCAAACTGGGTACAGTAAGATGCAATTAGTGGGTCTGTATGTTTGCCCTTTTAAGATTTGCCTGCCTGCTGCTTCCATGGAATACTTTAATGTGTCTACAGGCAACTTACAAGTCATTTCCTGCATTCTGCGTGTGTCATTGGTTTGACAGCCCTGGCTTCAAATGATGTTTGGCAGATGCTTTCCGGCGCCAGAGCAAAATGAATAGAGCAGAATTGTGTTGGTTTGGGCGAGTTTCTCATGGATTTCCTAGTCCACCCGATGGTGCATTGCTGGTTTTTTTTATGATCGTTAACAGGCACAGGATACTCTGTGAAAGGAGGGTCCTGGTTTGATTTTCAGTTCTGTGTTAGGCACCTTTTTGTACCAAAACCCACCCGTAAGACCCTGATTTAACCTGCACTGTGGGGCTGAGTTTGAGTTATAAAGGTAGGAAATGAATCTGTGGTGATTCGTGATCTTCAGCTACACAGATTATCAGGGAAGTGTGAAATCAATGTGTTCTCAACTGTCATAAGAACAGGAGCTTTTTGCATTGTTCAGTATCTGAGACCCGTATATAGAGATATGTACTGAGAGGCTTTTTGGTGTTCTGTCCTTGTAAATGTGTGAGACATGCTTTTGTGTTTTAGCAGGTAATAACAATGTTTGTTCTTTCCTCACGCATCCATTTTGAGCAACCACAGGAGACAATCCTTTGTTTGACCGTTGATCTGATCTTGTGCAGTCATTTCTGGGTTCTTAAAGATGAATTTAATTAGTTAAAGGTTTTTTTTGCCACTTAAATGATGCATATTACGAGAAGAGAAGGAAAACCCCTTAGGTTTCTTGTCAGGTTTTTGTTCTGAGGAGCATAATGTAGGAGATGATGTCAGGAAGAAGGCTGAGGCTCCCTCCGACTTCCTGTGCCTGTCGCAGCTTTTCTGGTTCTCATTTTACTTGGACATGGAAAGATGATGTACTGTGCTTCTTAACTGTGCCAAGGCTCTTGTACATGGTGAAGCCATTCCCTTTATCTCCTGAGAGTTGAGAATGTAGTTTCCCTGTTTATTTAATTTCTTGGGAATCTGGGAGTTGCATTCAGTTGAAACAGCGATGTTATGCGCAGCATTCCGACTAAGCTGTACGCCCGTTGAGTACCCTCGGCCTTAAGCGAGGCTCAAGCAGTACGAAAACTAAGAGGAAAAAGTGCAGGATGCCAAGAGATTTGGACCGGATTCGTGCTGCTGAATTTTGTTAACGTAGCTCTGCTGGCTGGAAGCATGGAAAGAAAACTTCCACCCCAGCTGCTGGCAGAACCTTGCTGGTGCAGCTGAGCCAAACAGAGCTGCAGCTACACCTCCTTCAATGACATAACCTAGGCTGACAGGAAAAGAAATAAATAATAAAACCCTCTTTCTGCCTTTTTTTTTTCCCTTCCCTGGTTTTTTTTTTTTTTCCCTGGCATGAGCTGTGTCCCCACAAGGGGGCCCTGCGTGTGTAACAGGGTCAGAGCCCTGTGCTTGCTAGAGAAGAGGAGCTCTGAGTTTAAATCCGTGTAACTGCAGGGCTGGAAAGTGAAGGAGCATGGGCACTGGGAATAAATAGCTGTCTAAGGGTTATATCCAGCAATATTCGTCTGCTTTAGAGGGTTCTGCTTTTCCAGCTCTCAACCCAGCATCCGTCGTCCTCCATCCCGATTGAAACGCGGTGGTGTAGGTGAGGCTGAAATGCATCCTGAGATGTGCAATAGCTAGCGTAGTTCTGCAGCATTTGTGGTTTAGAACTGAATAAAGGCATGATGGTAGGACATTACACTCGAAATAATGATAGTTGTTTGTGAAACTTGTTTTGTGAAGCCGTTTGGTGTGTTTTCTGTTGGAAAGAGAGCACACCATTTAGTGATTGCTGCATAGACACAGTCGCAGAATGGTTTGGGTTGGAAGGAACCTTAAAGCTTGTTTAGTTCCAACCCCCTGCCACAGACAAGGACACTTTCCACTAGACCAGACTGCTCAAAGCCCCATCCAACCTGGCTTAAATAAGGGTGAGGAACCTACTTAAAACTGTTCTGAAATCTAAAAGGCCAGAATGTGCATTTTTAAAGCCCTGGTGTAAAGGATCTCTATCAAAAATGCAGAAAGAAACAAAAATCTAATAATTATGCAGAAATCTGAGAATTACTTTATGTTAACAGAGGAAAATAATTAGTATCTTAAATATTATAACATGTTTGTCTAAATAAATGTTGATATTAGTAATAACCATTGCATTAATTAGCAAATGTTTTATAACTGAAGCTGTAAGTGCTTCTGTAGGCCACTCTCTGCTTTGTGTTTTGTCTGCTTAATCAGGACAGGAGAGCAGGACTTCTTTTCAGCACAATTCCTTGATTTGATTTGTAAATTAGCTCTTTGGAATCCTAAACTGAAAGCTTTTCAGATGAGCCTTTTGCAGCAAGCCTCAGAGGTGTTAGGTTTTAGCATACCCCTTTTATTTTGGTTAGCTGGGATATGTTGTGGGGTCGGTTTAGGTTGGCCACTGAAATGGGGGTGCCAAAGCCAATTATAGAAGTGTCAAAAGAATTTGTGTTTCTGGTTTAAAGCAGGAGTTGCAGTGATGTTTCCTTACACTGTGCTAAGCTTAGAACAACGAGTCGTTCTTTGGCAAATCATCAGATTCTATTATTTCATTAGGTGTATTTTCACCTTGCTTCAGAGGACACAATTCAGACATTTCAGTAGCCTTTAACTGTTTGATTTTTATTGAAACGCTCATGGTGTGACATTTGGATAGGTCACCTGGAATTATAAACTCACCTTAAATGAGAGTTGTATGTTGGCGAGTTAATCTTTGTGATAGCAGTTAAGAGTAGCTCTACATTTAAGAGTAGCTGCATTGTTTCTTTTGTGTTGAGCAGGTTTAATTCAGTGTGTTGTGTCCTTTTCAGATATAAGTAGTTGTACATATCAGGTAAATGGGCATAAAAGGTTGTGATGGTTCTATTTAGCAGACTACAGCTAATGTTCTCCACACTCATTAAGGAAAGGCATTATGGAAAAATCAGTTGCTCTTTTGATAGTGCAGTTCTTTTTTAAGTCAAGCTTTCCTGTGGAACTTTTAACAAGGGTATATGTTAAAAGATGTTCTCCTGCTTCTAAAGAGTTCTGAGCTACTCTCAAATTTGGGATCCATTCCTTCAAGCTTTCTGGTTGAACTGTCAGCTCAGAGCTTGACATATTCGGTTGGGTTTATAAACTAGATAATCCTCTGTGATAGAATTGTTTCATAGAAAAGCTGTACGCTGCAGAGTAATTGACTGTGAGAGTTCTAAATCATCAATCTCTTTTGAGAAGCACTACATAATTGAAAGACATGTTCCTCTTAATGATTTTGCAAATTAATAGAATACTGTCAGAAACATTTTTTTCCCCCCTTTGCTGTGAGCATTAAATAAAATCCTATTTGTTCTAATTCTTCAGAACTGGAAGCATATGCAGGTGTCATCAGTGCCTTACGTGCACAGGGAGACCTTACGAAAGAGAAGAAGGATCTTCTTGGAGAACTCTCTAAAGTGCTTAGGTAACCCTGACCTTTAAAATGAGAACCAATGGCCTGTTTTCTTTTAAGGTATTGCCTGCGCTAGGATCACGAAGCAAATCTTAATTCAGAGAAGAAATTCTTCATCTTGTGGAGGTTTAATTGTTCTTCTGCTTTTGAGTTTTTAACAAGGAAAAAAAACATGCCTCTGTGGTTGAAGCTTTGCTGTTTTGGTGCTTTGTGAGACACGGTGTTAAAAGCTTACTGTTAGCTCATGAGTGTGTGCTGGCTTCATCAAGGTAGAACTTCAAGGTCGTCTTCAAGAAAATGCTGTGTGTTCTGAGCAAATTTGTCTGCCACATGCTTTAGATTTATTGCTGTCATTAGGAGGTTGAATTCTCCCTGTTTGCTATGAGCAGCAATGTTCTTTTTATCCTTCAGTAATATTTTTGAGCAACAATACATTCATTCTTTCTCCCTGTGATAGCAAAAGTTAAGTGACAATCTCTTAAATGTAAATGCCTGTTCCCTTTCGTCTCTTGAGTAGATTATTCATAAGCTTAATTTCAGGCTAGATGTTTTAGATAAATGTTCCTGTCTCCCTTTGACTAAAATATATTGCTGTTTTTAATAGTATTTCAACGGAGAGGCATCGTGCTGAAGTTCGGAGGGCAGTAAATGATGAACGACTAACGACTATTGCACACAAGTAAGCTACAGGTCGTTTTCTGTGTGATATCAAAGGTACCCTTTGGAAAATCCATCATGCCTTAACTGAAAGATAGAACTCTGAAGGTTGAGTTAAAAAAACTGCAGCAAGTTAAGTGGTGACATCAGTGTCCACCCTTCCTGCTTGATGGCAGCTGCCGTGCTGTTATCCACTGGGTTGGTTCCTCATTGGGTTTGCTTTTGCAAGCTCCGCATGGTTTTGAGAGGTGGAGAGGAGCAAGAGGGCAAGTGCCTTCATATCTTTGATAGTTACTTAACTGTCTTATAGTAAGAACTGTCTTTAAACAGAGCAGGATTGGAAGTGTCTGTATTTTTCTTCTTTTACTGTTACAGCCATTGATTTTTGACTATTGTAGATTAGGTGTCATGGGGAGAAAAAAGGAAATCGTACAAATAGCAGGCCAGTTTGAGTTAGCAGTTATACAATAGAGCCAAGGCTTGCCAAAATCAGCAGACTGTTTTAGTGTTGCAGAAGGACTTCTAACATTTTAGTGTTTCAGTGTTCAAGTTTAAAGAGTTAGAAGTATGCAACTAGCAAAGCCCACCAACTTCCTTACACTCCTTTAAAGAAAGGGGAAAAAACTGTTGAAGAATAAGCATTTAGTTATCAAAGCAGGTTTTTTGTCTTGCATCAGGTTTTTTTAAGTAGTAGTTCTGCTTTTAGCATTTTACAGAACGAGCATAAAGTTTGTCCTGAGGTGTTGAACTTTAGATGGATGTGATATTATAATCCAGACAAGGTGCAATTGTGAAGTGTTGCATCTCTTTATTTTAACCCATGGTAATTCTTTGTAAATGATGGTTGGTAATACAGTATTTGACTTAAATAATTAACTCGTTAAGGAAACAGACTTTCCTAGCTTTGCTGTGTGCAACACTTGTAGCCTTAATTTCTATTGGAAAGGTGTTTTTTTACCTCAGCTGATGTAATTCTGCTTACACTGTATGAATATGTATCTGAAGAACACTGAAGTGTATCAGGATTTAACAACAGAGCAGATCCTCTGCATTTTACAAACTAATTTGTGGTAGCTGTTGCTGCAACTTGCATTAGTTCACATGAGAAGGTGTATTTTCAGAATATATGAATACATTAAAATGGGTTGATTTGCTCAAGAACATAACAGCATGGAAAAATAATTTGCCATTTTGGTTTTGCTGATTTGACAAATGACTAGTGTAATAAGTCATCAACAGAAACACTTCTCCCATCTTGATAAGAACAGCAATTTTTGGAAGCATTCCAGTTTGTAAGTACTAAGGTTAAGAAAAAACTGGAGCAGCTGGCTGGTTCCTGTTGAGGAAGGTGCTTGGGGTATATTTAAATCATTTCATGTTCTATTGCTTTGTTTGGAACTACTTTAATAAGTCTGAGAAACTCTTATGCTCAGGTAAAACAAGATTTGCATTGGAAGCTGAGAGTTTTTCCCTGTGATGTAGTAGCAGATGTAAAATTCCAGTAGTCTTTTATTGGATGTGCAAATACTAATGCATCCAATTTACACATCTGTTGGATATGTAGGTATTGTCATCCAGATGTAGAGAGTGTACCAGCTGTACCTGAATAGTAGCTAATCTTATATGGGGGTTTTGAGTGTGACATCCACACACCTCTGTCCCTTAAGGGCTCTTCAGAACAAAACAGGTAAAGAAGCAGCAACTCCTAAGATCTCTGTGGGAGGATTTCTCCATCAGGTGGGAAGAATGTAAGGGCTTTCATGAAATGAAAACAGTTGAAGGTTATTGCTGTAGTATGTCTTTAAAAACTGCCTTTTAGACTTTCACTGCGGAAAAAAGCCTTTTGAATAAAAGTACTGAGTAGTTTGGAAACTCTGCAATATGCTTACAAGGATGTGCATTTCTGTTTAGTATGTCTGGACCAAACAGTTCTTCCGAATGGTCTATAGAAGGTCGTCGACTGGTGCCGCTGATGCCACGGCTCGTTCCACAAACAGCTTTTACTGTTACTGCTAATGCTGTTGCCAATGCAGCAGTTCAGCACAACGCATCTCTTCCAGTTCCTGCAGAAACTGGAAACAAAGAAGGTGAGAGAAAGCCCTAACTACTTCAGTCTATGGGACTATAGAAGTAATGTCATGGGAGAAATTGTTCTCTTAGCTTTTAAGTGTTAGATTATTATTATTATTATTTTAATTTGAATCTTTCTTATTGCACAATATGCCTAGAAACATGATATTATTTATTTATTTAAATGCGTTTGCAGCACCTGCAGTGTAAATCTGATACTTGGTGTTAGTGAGCACACCAGCAAGTGAAATTAAGGAAACCAAATTGCCAGGAAAATTCACTGATTAACTTGTTTAAGCTTTGTAAACTCTCAAAACTTGGATCAATGGCTTAAGCTTTTGTCAAGTTCTGTGAGTGATGAAAGATGTTTAAGGTCTCTTCCGACCCAAAACCATTCTGTGATTTGATGTTTCAGAACTCTAAGAATGTAAGTAGGTTTTGGTGAAAGTGAAGAAATTTTTGTTGGCTTCATTGTTTTCTCCCCGCTTGAGATTAAACATACCAAGTTAACAAGTTAAAGATTGCTTTCTGCTTTCCCTGTGCCTTGTAGATAATTCTGGTACACATTCCATCTAGCTTACCTGAATAGGCTTGAATTGTGCTTCATGCAACTGGAGAATGTGTAACACTTCTTGAAACAAGCTGGTTGATTCTGGTTGTGTGAGAAATGCTGCATCTTTGTGCTATTAGTTACAAGAAAGAGTTGAAAAAAGCTGATTAGCAAAAACCAGTTGTTCATTCCGGAAGGATTATTTTGGTTTCTTCAACTGGTGTACTGTTGAGGAGAAACACTAGCTATGTTCCATTAGTTATCAGTCTGGATATGGTCACAGTAAAGCAAAAAGATCAAAATACCAAATTAATGCTAAAATTAAAAATAATTAGTTGTAAAGTAAACCATCAGGTTAATACAAATAAATCTAGAATGAACGGCAGAGGTTTCTGGGGGTGGGAGGAGGGGAGGTTAGATTTCTCTGTTGTCTTTGAAAGCCATTAATTCAATGGCCATACTTAGGTCAAACTGGGGAGTAATTCACAGGATTGCAGAGGCAAAGATATGGATAATGACCCAATAAGTCTCTGGCTTCCATTTCAGTTGTTAAAATAGTGATAGAATAATGGGATTCTGCACTTCAGTTATATGGAAGGTGTCTTTTCTCCTCTTCAGTGGTGGTTTGCTATTCCTACACAAGTACCACTTCAACCCCAACATCTACCCCTGTTCCAAGTGGCAGTGTAGCAACAGTGAAGTCCCCCAGACCTGCCAGTCCAGCCTCCAATGTAGTCGTCTTGCCAAGTGGAAGTACTGTTTACGTCAAAAGTAAGTGATACTAGCAACTGGTTAACAAAAGGGAAAGAAAGGGACAGTCTTGTGGCTGAAGCATGGACTGAGTTGAACACTTTGACCTTGGGCAAGTCGTTTAATGCCTTTATGCCTTCATTTAGTCTAAAGGATGAATTTATTGCTTCCCCTTTTCAGAGAAATCACGTTCAGGATAAATCCACTCACTGTAAAATGCTGCAGGGAGCAGTAATGACAAGGACAAGAAGAATGAAAAGTAGTTTCAAAATTAAACCTAGAAATGGTTGTATATCAGTGGATTTCTAATCCAACTTGGTCAGAACTTGCCTTTAAGGTGGCTCAGCTGGTTGCTTCCACAGAGGACTTCCCTCTTCCTTCTGCTGAAGTAATGCATTGTAGTCACTTCCTTGAGTTAGAAAAGGTCCCTCCTTTCCACTTTCATTGTGCACAGTAGCCTGGCAAGCATTTACATGCTTATGTTATCTGTGTCTGCCCATTTTGTCATTTATTTGGAAGTGAATCTCAGTGAGGCTTGCATTACTTGGCAACTGTGAAAACTCCAAATGAAATCCCACCAAATGCATTTAAATTTGGAAATATCCAGAATATAACATCCACAGCCAGTCTTCTCTAACCCCCTCTTCCTTCTTTCTTTGGTTGATAGATCAGCTAGTTTTAAAAGCAGAATATGTCCTTGCACATACACCCAGCTCATCAAAGGTAGCTTTACTTAACTAATAAAGTTAGTCCTTCTGTCCTTATTTGGTGTCTATACAAAATGCAGGTGGCAAAGATTAACAGTGAAGTGAATAAGTGCTATTTTTATGCTTGCTGTGGATACTTTTCATATTTCAAAGACAATTTTAATCTTTATGCATATACAAACATGTGGATGTTTGTATAAACTTCTAGCTAGTCAGAAATGCCACACTGTACATAATGTTACCTGCAAACCACTGTCTTCAAGGGCTGAATCAACCCATAAAACCCATTACATGAAGATTTTTCATTCCTCTGATTTAGTGCACTAATCACTCTGCTTTAGTTTAAAGATTCAGGGGAAAAATGTTCTTAACCTCTTAAAACTTTAATTTAGCCATCTAATGAATTATTACATGGTAATACATGAGTTATTACATGATAATGAGTGTAAAGCCAGTCTAGACACACAGTAGGGGGATGAAACATTCTCATTTTTATTCTGTCCACCCCTAGATTGCATTCCCCCCTCCCTCCTTTGCATGCTTCATTTAGGTCCTTTTTTTTAAGGACTTGTGTGTCTTTCAATCTGTGTTGTATCAGTCACCTTAGTTTTAGCAAACCTGCTGAAGAACAAGCTCAGGAGGCCTGAGTTATAGTGGTGACTTTGCCACTGATCTATTGCGTGACCTCATCCGAATCACAGTCTGATTGAGCCATTAACCTCTCCCTGCCTCTGCTTCCTTGCTTGTCAAGTGTGAGTTACACTCGAGCTGTATTACCTTTTAGCTAAATGCTGGGGGGAAACTTTGTGCAAATGCAGTTTCTAACATGAATCATAGAAACAATGTCCTTGCAGACCCCCAGCAGTGAAAACAGGAGATGAAAGAAGCTCTACTTACCAAAAAATGACGTTCTATTAGTTTACTCCTTGCTTTCCTATTTTTGTATTGTTCTTTGTAATCCTTATCCGTAACAAAATAAAACAATAAATAGCTTTCTCTGAAGTATTTCTTGGTGACCCACCAAGGAAACAACACTGTCCTAACATCCTAGCTGCATATGGAGTTCTGATTCAAATGAATTCTGAAATTCCAGCACATTTTCAGTGTGATTAACATCCTCACAGCTCTAAGTTTGCATTGTGCACTCAACAGTAATGCTTAAACCCTTGTTCATAACACAGTTTAAAGTCATGGAACCGAATCTCTGCTTTATAGATGGAGATTACCTCTAGGCTTGTTCAGGGCTGTAAAGTGTTGATTAGAGCTTTGAAATCCACTTGTACATCCATGCTTCATCTGTACAGCTACAGCCAGCTAAAATGTGTTTTTTGGAGTTCAAAGCAAACTTAAAATAAAGCCTTTGCTTTTCTTCTCTGGTTCAGCTTCCACAGAAGTGGATTTCCACATCTTTGCGTGGGTAAAACTGTCTGAAGTGCACCTGCGGATGAGCTGAGACTCATATGAAGAGAGCATCCCATGTTCCAGAAATCACTTGCTGTGCTACAGGGCGCTTTCTTGTCCATGTTAATTCCTGCATCTTCACTTTTCGAGTGCCAGAATACTTAGTTATTTTAACTGGAGATTGTAATTAGCTCTTGACCCTAATTAGAAATAGACTGCCAACCAAGTCTGCTTGCCTTACCGGCAAGGCTGCATTGTGCCATGACAGTGTTCTTTGTCTTTAAGGTCCAGGCATATGAAACAAGACCTTCAGCCTTGTTCTGCACAGGGGGGATTGTGTCTTTTTGGCTTATCCCTGGTTTGCTTAACACTGGCTAATTTGATAAACATAAATGCCACCCGTTAGCTGTAAGAGATTTTCAAGGTTATTAAACCACATCTTTGTGTAATGTATGCCAATTTATGAACTTATTGCCTACTTTGGAAAGTTTCACATGGATTTAAGATGCATCAATCACGCTGTTAGCCTTTGCTCAGCTGAGTATTGCAGATCTTTGCTCAATGTGTGCAGTAGAGGATTGTGAGGAAGAATGAAATTCTTTGAGGCCAGACTTTTATTGTGCATGATTGCCGATTTGGTGTCACTTCGTGTGTGTTGCACAAAATGCACCAGACAAGGCAGAAGCTGGTAAAGTGAGGTTTGACCATTGTAGTTAAAAGTATGTCATAAAATAAAGGATCTCAAGATGCCATGCTAAGGTGATAAGAAGGTTTGCTATGATGATAAGCATGGCATAGTAGGTACAGAGGTTGAAACTTAAACAGGGGAGATTTAACTTAGATATAAGGAAGAAATTCTTCATTATGAGAGTGGTGAGACACTGACAGAGGCTGCTCAAGAAAGTTGTGGGTGCCTCATCCCCAGAGGTACAGGACAGGGCCCTGAGCAACATGAACTAGTGGACAGTGTCCCTGCCCATGGCAGGAGGGTTGGAACTAGTTGATCTTAAAGTCCTTTCCAACCAAAACCAATCTGATTCTATGAAAACAGAGAAGACTACAGAAGGATAAACTGAAGTAGTCCAGTTGGTGTAAACAAAACCAGCAACAAGAACAGTGTAATGTAAAGTTTTAAACTGAAATGCTGTCCTGGGTTCAGCAGTAGCAGTCATTTTCTTCTTAGTAGCTGGAGCAGTGCTGTGTTTTTGACTTTCGGCCTGGGAACAGTGCTGATAACACCGGTGTTCTTAGTTGCTGGTCAGAATGTTTACTCTGACCAAGGACTCTGTGACAGTCTCATGCTCTGCCAGGGAGGAGGGGAAGGCGGGAGGAAGCAGAGGCAGGACACATGACCTGGACTAGCCAAAGAGGTATTCCATACCACAGCACATCGTGCCCAGGATGTGAACTGGGGGCAGTTACCGGAAGGGTTAGATCACTGCTCAGTTGGGCTGGGTATCGGTCAGCGGGTGGTGAGCGGCTGTATTCTCTTCCCTTGTTATTTCCCTTATCATTATTATTGGTGGTAGCAGCAGTGATTTGTGTTATACCTTAGTTACTGGTCTGCTCTTATCTCAACCCCTGGGAGTTAACATTCCTTTGATTCTCCCATCCCTCCAAGAGCAGGGGAAGGCTGGGGAGGGGGAGTGAGTGAATGGCTGCCTGGTACTGAATTACCAGCTGGGCTTAAACCACAACAATGGGTTTTCCATAGGGGCCATTATCCCAGTAATGACCTTAAATCAATGGGGCAAGAAACAGAATCCAGAACATGTGCGCAACCTGCACCTGCTATTTACAAGCTGAATCTGCAATCTGAATTTGACAACATTACAAAAGTTAAATAGACTTTTCTCCTTTAAATAAAGTAGCTTCAAGGTGTCAAGGAACATTGTGCTGCACATTTAGGAGCTCAGAAACCAGAATAATGAGTATTCTAAATTGTAATAAAAACCAGACCCTTTTAAAAATTAATATTGTTGTACTGCAACTAACAAAAGACAACATCAGCATTCATTCACAGATGAAGGAACAATTCATTTGTCTCTGTTTCACCAGGCTTGTTAAAATTTATGTACTCTTGATTATTTAAACAATTGGCTGCTTTTCTTTTAAGTAGTAATGGTAAGGCAAAAGCAGTATGCCTCCAAGGTGTGGGGAAGGGTGTTCTTCCAGCACATGCTGAAGAGTGGGAGGGTAAAGTAATCTTTTTAAGCTACTTCAGTTTCCTTACAGCAGTAAGTGTTGCTATGTCTCAGTAGCTCTTTAAAGATGTTTCAGTACTGGCTTCTTGATAATTGCTCTGCAAGAGCCAAAGGAAATGCTTCCACTGCAGTGTCTCACAGAAGTACCGTGAGGGGTGACATGCTGTAGGACAGAAGTCAAGCTGCAGAACTGTAGGTAAGGAGAGGACGAAGTGCTGTTGATATGTTCCATTTGGAAAGGCTTGGAAATTGTCCGGAATGCACAAATGAATAGTTCTAGTCTAGAACTAATGGTTCCTTTAAGGAGTACTAATGTCAAGGAAGAAAAACTTAGGAACCAGAAGAGAGTGCACAGTGTAAAAGTATGTAAACACTGGTTCATGGTTTGCTCATTGTGATTCAGCCAGGAATAAAGTGTGTCCAAACAATAGCAAAAACAAGGGAAGGTGAGAAGTACTGGAAATTCAGTGTAGGAAGGATAGAAGAGATGAATAATGGCGGAATACTTCCATGACTGCACTCTTTAAGGAGTGGTATCTAGCAGCCAAGTTGAGTCTGGAAGTGGGTATCTGGAGGTACAACTGGTACTGTTCTGACTGGTGGCTGAGGGAGCAAAGTTGAGCGTGTCATGCTTTGTGCCTTCTCAGTTCTTTTATAAAGCAATGTAGGTGCTGATGCAGAGGGCGGTCCACGAAACATGGCCTGTGTGTCAGGTTTTAACATGGTTGGGCACTTCTTTAGTGCCCTGCAGTAAAGTTGGGGTCCCAAAATCCACTTTTCTTCAGTAAAAGCTGGGGTATTTGGTTACCTTTTTTGTGAATGGCATGCTCTCCCTTAATGTGCTTTTAGCACAATGATGCTTAACAGAAGTGCCTGCTTCTGTAAGAGATCTGGATATTCCTAATAAGATGTCCGAAGAGCAACAGAAGGTGTCCCTGAAGAGTAACAGCACAGATGATCCCAGTCAGGTGATCACCATCACAATATCTGAGTGCACTTATAGGGCTCACAGCAACCAGAAGAGCAGTCCTGCTAGTGTCAGGGGCAAAGGAGAAGCTGGGTTGTCTCTAGTAGCAGGGCTTTGTAAGCAATCAGGTGGACTGTGTTGACCATAAGACAAAGCTGTGTTTCAAAGGAAAGCCCAAATGCTGCAGCCTTTGTTACTTCACTTGGAGTGAGGGAGGGTGGCCAGGCTGCAGCCCACAGCACGGCCCCACAGAGCAGCATTGCCTGAGTTGAGGGGCAGATAAGTGCTGCCCTGGGCACAGCAAGAGCGAGTGCACCAGGGCTGGGCAGAGCAGCACCGTGCAGACCCCTGCAGCAGGGGGGATGGAGGGGAGAGGCACAGAAATATGCTTATTGTCAGCCCTTGGCCATTTGCGGAAAATGCTCTGTGGGAAGTCATAGGCCTCGTGGTGTTCCATTCTGCTGCTAACAGCCGTGCCCCGGGGCAGTGAAGGGAACAAGACAGCGAGGACAGAAGGGTAGTGAAAATTTCCCTTTTGGCTTCTCTTAAATTAATGAACAAACAGCACAGATGGGACAAGTGAGGCAGAAGAAGAAATCCAGCATAAACATTCCCTGTAGAATGCCTCAAATGAAGACATTCTTTGTGTGGAACAGCACAGCGACCAAAAGGCATTTTCACCTATATTCTGTTTCAGGAGAGCACTCTGCAGGCTGGTCACACAAAGGCAAGGACTTCCAGATGTGTATTTCTATCCCTGCAGTAGCTGGCTCTGAGAGGCACCCCAGCAGCCCATGCTGGAGGGGCAGGTGCTGGTGTGGGCACAGACCTTTGTCAGATGTATGTGGCGATGTTTAACTTCAGACCCAAGGGATCGCTTATAACAGGTTAGTGAATAGTACACAATTCACTTTCTCAGGCTGTTCATCCATTTTGCTTAAGCCACTACCCATTTTTAAAAGCAACTTGTTTGCCAGTCTTCAGGCAGATTTCTTCATCCAGTATAATGCTATCAAGCTTTTGGTTCAAGGGTGTTGTCCTAGGTACTGCTAACTAGGTAATAAGTCATCCCAAATACATTCCTGGTCGATGTTACCATCTTGTTTGCGCTGAAAATGAGTATCTGTAACTGCAGTATCACTCGTTTAGCACATCCTGAAATTAAGTCTTCAAAATGATTGTTCATAACCATATGTGGCCTTTATGGTAGTGCCCTGTACATGAACCGCATTTTGTGTGGAGTCATTGCTACCACCACAGAAAAATCTGGCAAGGGAAAATGTAAAGAACAGATGTTTTTCAGCAGCGGCTCACTGCACATGGGAAGAAGGACTACAGAAAAGCAGAATCCATTTTGACATCATCGATCAATAGTAAAAATAAAAATAAATCCATTACAGGCACATTAATGCTGTTGTTTGGAAGTTGCTGTGTACTCTTGATCCAGATTACACTGCAGATCTGTCTGCCTAGGACTAAAGTTAACAAGATCTGATCAGAGCTCAAAGCCAATCTTTATTGTTCTGCCGCCTGCTGGGAGAGATACTATGGAAAAAAAGTCAATATTGCTTCCACAGCCTGAGAAGTGCTAACAGTTCAAGATAGCTTTCTCTTTGTCATTCTTGGGTCCTAGTGTTCACACCACTCTGTGTATAGCCAGGCAAGACCAGCAGTGCCCTTAGTCATAGCACACTTGGGGAGGACTAACATGTAATGAAGGAATTGGCCTCGTGGAAATATGGTAGGGAATAGCCTGGTGACAGTTCACATTTGAACTGCACGTTAACATGCTATCAGACATGTTCCTTTTGTAAATGATATTTCAGGCATTTTAAAAACCTCTTGAAGACAATGAAGTGCTTTAAAAGTACATTCTCTCTTTCCTTTGTTAGTCCCCAGTGAATCAAGCTCATCGTTATGTCCTACAAAGTAAGGTTACGTTTGAGATCCTGGGACCCACTGTGCTCCAAAATTCTCTGTTTTAGTAATTTGTTGTGTTTCTACGGGGAAAGGAATTCGCTTTTCCTAGGTTTTTACACTGAAAGTTTTTCCATTGGACTTGTGGCTGGAAACCTGTAATAAACCTCGTAACCCATAAGTCTGAGGTAGCAGGTTCAGACAGAATTCCAGTTAAAACTGATGTCAGCAAGCTTTCCACTGAAAGACAGAACAACTCCTTAAGGGGTTTCCTTATGTCAGCTGAAGACAGGGCCTAAACACAAACTAGTCAATTCACTCATGTTAGCAATGCCATTGAAATTTGGGCATTTTCCTAGATAGCACTGAGCACTCTGTGCTGGAAGATGATCTAATTTAAGCTCTTGAGTAACCTCAGGGACCTCACAGACTTTTTGAATGTGCTTTGAGAAGCAAAGGGAAACTGCAGGCCTATTTATTTCAAGAGTTTCAACTTTTTGTTTCCACATCTCTTTTCTGTGCAGGAGGTTAAGGATGTATGCAGACAGCCTGGCCATATTTGAGGAAGATGCTGACTCAGTGTCCCGTCAGAATGTAGATGTAGACAACCAGTATACATTAAAAGCATGAACAAACCCTCAGCTTCAGTGCAGTCAGACCTGTGGGGCTGTCGGATTACTTATTTTAAAAATTGGGAACTGCAAGAACTGGTTAAGAACATGAGAGATTAAAACATCCTAGTTAAAGGTTACCCCAAACACTTAACTTTTTAGAAATGCCAGTGTACTGTTTGCATCTGGAAAGTCAAGTCCTTACTGAGCAGTTTTGCTGCTTTGAAAGAACTGCTTTATGCAGTGCGGAGACAGGCTCTGTGTAAGGACATAATCCAATCCCCATGGACTGCAAATGAAGGAATCCTGTTACAAGCTCAGGAGGTAATATGATAAAAAAGAAACAATAATCAGCAAGTGCATAGTCTTTACATTGGTGTGTATTTGCATGCATTAGTGCTGACGACCTTTAAATTATTATCTCTCATCAGGTACTTGTCAAATCTCTTTCTCCCTTTTTAACAGAATATTACAGATTTACTGTAAATTTCTGAACAGCTGCCTGCATCCACTGTGTCAGGTATGTGTGGTGCAATAATCCATTAACACCTGAGTGGTTCCATTAGCACTGACGGGATGAGATGGGAGCCTCAGCAATTCTTCCACCTCACTGACATGGGCTGCACTGTCAGTGCCATGGAGGCACACACCTCCCTCTTCCTCACAAAGGAAGAAATGACACCCTGCCCTCTGCAGTGCCTCAGACTGCTCACATCTATTGCCTTTAAAGAAACTGTGTAGCCTGTTTTAACTCGTGCCATGTATTTTAGACTTTAGTGGAGTTACTGCTGTTTCCTGTTGTGCAATGCAGAGCAAGGTTTACACGGGCATCTTGTTTCTTTCTTCAAGTAATAGCTAGGTTTTTGCAGGTTTAATCATGGTAACTGTTAAAGATTGTTGCCACTATGACATTCCTTTAATACCTTTTTCCAGTTGCATTTCTTTTACGAATCAAAAATGTCTGTGTGTTTACCTTACATTTAGATAAGAAAACATAATTTAATAGTTGCAATAGGATGTGGGGTAATGGTTTTAAGATAAAGAGGGGAAGTTCAGGCTGGATGTGAGGGGAAAAAAGTCTTTACAAAGAGGGTGGTGAAGCACTGGAGTAGTTGCCCAGAGAGGTTGTGGATGCATGTCCTTGGAGACGTTCAAGGCCAGGTTGGATGCGGTTCTGGGCAACCTGATCTAGGTGAAGGTGTTGCTGCTCATTGCAGGGAGGTTGGACTAGGTTACATTTGAAGGTGCTTTCTAATCCAAACTATTTTATGATTCTATTGCAAAGAGTAGTTTTCCCTTTGTGGCTTTAGGATTCTGATGAACAACTACAGCCCACAGATACTAAGCTGAATATCTGAAGGGCAGCATCGCATTTTCTGCAGATATTACCTGTTTTGCTTGACTTGGCTGGTTTTTACTTGACTTTTTCTTCTAGTGTGGAAATGTCATTATATACTAATTTAATTCTGCTCCAGCAAAAGCTTTACTGAATAACCTAAGCTTATAATCTTTTTCCACCAAATATCTGTGCTGTTGTTAATGTCATATATACAGCAGCTTATGAATCAGCATGAAAGGTACTCATGCTGTAATTTTCTATATCAAAGATAATGAATACATATTTAATATCTTATAAATGCCTTCCAAAAGTCTGTCACATCAAGAAATTATTTCAGTTTATTAATCTGTAATTTTGTCCAAATGTATTTGATATCATTCATTTCAGATGTAGATTTTGGGGTTCCTGATGTAACGCCTGGTCTTCTATTTAGCTTCTCAGCAGGATGTATCAGTTGTAAGAAGCTACAGAGACTTTTCAGCACTGCAGAGCTGGAAAGCCTTCGGCTCCTGCCAGCAGGAAATACTACGTGACCTGACATACGCATTCAACAGCGTTAGGAAGAAGCCATGTCCAACCCACAGTCCTCCTGCTTGGGGCAGCATCTGCCCTGATCCTGTTGATTGGCACTAGGTGTGGTACCATACACCGCATCTTCTCTGCAGTTCTTCCTCAGGGCAGGCTACAGAGCCTGTAGTTCCCTATGTCATGTCACTCACCCATTTTGATTATGGGTAAAATGATAGGGCTTTTTCAGACTAAACAGAACTTCTTCAGGGTTCAAGCAGTTGTTTAAGTTCAAAATTATTCAGATTATTTTTTAATTAGCTCCTTAAATTTCTGCAGATTAACTGGCTCCCTCAGTGGGTGTTTTTTTCACATGACTAGTTATTTTTTAACAAGCTGTAGTAGATAATGGTGAAACGTAAATTATCTCCCCCTTACTGCACTATACTAATTTTATCTTCCTGATACTTTCCAAGGAAAATACTAATTTAGTGTAACTCCATTTTGTGCATCACGACTGACAGCTTTACCCTCCTTGTCCACTATCTGATCTGTTTGGCTGTTGGGGTTTCATCTCTTCAAGTTTATATCACGAACTTCACCGCTTGTCTTTATCCCACAGACAAAGGGGTTTGACCATTAGCTTACAGCTTTAGGCATACTCGAACTTTAGCAGTAGAGACTTATGCCAAAATCAGTATTATTTCATAATACAAATTCTGCATTGTGAGAATTCACTCAACCACTCAATCAATCACTGATATTCTCTCTTCCTAGGTAAGTGGCTCAGTACAGCCCAGTAAGTATTGGAGACCTCCACACAATGACACCTACACTACAGCAGCAGCACCCAGTGAGAGCTTGGCTGGACTGGAGCCCACTTGTGTGAAATGACATACAGATGCCAAGCATTGCAAACACATGTGCAGTGGCTCAACCTTACTAATGTGTTTCCACTTTTTTAGCATAGCTGACTGTATAGGACAATAAAATAAGTGTCAGGTCTTACAGAACCAGGGCCACAAACCAGCAGAATATGAAGGTTTGCCAGAACTAACAGCACA
Organism: Loriculus beryllinus; assembly: GCA_039877255.1. Lineage (NCBI taxonomy): Eukaryota > Metazoa > Chordata > Aves > Psittaciformes > Psittacidae > Loriculus > Loriculus beryllinus. The sequence continues at coordinate 37,512 of JBCJKH010049222.1, forward strand.
GGAATTAAAAATGTTTTCCTCAAGGCCACATCAGTTACATCTGCAGAATTACAAGAAAAACCTGTTGTGTTGATAGATGAGAATCCAGCTTTTCTATAGATGTGTTGCATGTAATTCTACCCTAATAGCTCTTAGGGGTGACATGGCTTACAGAGCAAAATGTTTGCAGCCAAGGCTGGAGGGACATGATTTGCAGCACTGATACAGCACTGGCACCACAGTAGCTCCCAAGGGTGTATTTTGTTTACAGATTTGGGCATCTTTCCAGATGTACCGGAGATGTGAAATGCTGCCAATGTAACGTAAGGCTATAGAATAGGCATAGCTTGGAAGGGACCTCTGGAGATCATCTAGTCAGCCCCCCTGCTCTGAGCCCCTCCAGCAGGGTCAGGTTGCTCGGGGCCATGTACAGTTGGGTTTTTGATAGCTTTGAGGTCAGACAGTCCACAGCTTCCCTGGGCAACTTCTTCCAGTGCTTGACCATTACCATAATTGGTTTTCTTACTCAAGGTGGATAGCCCTAAAACCTAGATTACACAGATGTAGACAGCAAAAATGACAGTCACTAAGAATCCTGCATGGCATTGGCCAGCACTCTGGATTCCTGAGGAATGAGTTTTGGTTCCTCCTCAGCTCAGGCAGGTTTCTTGCCTTTGTCCCACACTAGACCTGAGCTACCAAGCCCTGTAGAGTGCTGGGACAGGGCTACTGGGTGGGTTCAAAGAGCTTCACTTTCAGTTTGTTGCTTACTTCTAAGCGTTGGGCAGTTTGGTTGCAGTGATGGTTCAGACCCAGCCACTGGATATCCTGAGGAAAAGACTATGGGACACTTGCAGATCAGATCTGACTGGGGACACTGTGAGTTTGTGAACACGGCTGCAGCAGCCACCAAACCTGACTGACTCAGGACATGAAGGACTGGGCAGGTAGTAGGCAAGGTGTGCATGTTGTGAAGTTGTGAGGAGTCTCATCTGAGCCAGATTTCAAGCACTCCTGTTAGGAAACTCGCAGGAACATGGTAGTCATAATGCAGGGTGCAAATGCAGATGCTGCCTACTTTTGCTGGACTCGGTCTGGTTCTGGACGTGGGCAAAACCAAGTTTTACTGTGCTGCATAAGGTAATATCTGTGGCACCAGTACTGATTGTTCCTCTTGAGAATTGGCTCTACTTCTCACATATGTTTGGGGTTTGGTTTGGTGGTGGTGGTTTGTTTTTTTTTTTTGAGAAATGCTGCAAGAATTTTTCCCTTCTCAGCTCTTCAGTCACTTCTAAATCTCTAAGCTGAAATTAAGCCAAAGTATTCACGTATAGGCTATAGTCAAAGCTCATTCAAAGGGGAAAAGATGATTATGTGTGAGTTCTTGAATAGTAAACCCAGATGATTTTCTAATTTAATTCATACTCTTTGTTGCTACATTATTATTAAAAACAGCTTTTTTATTAACTAGACAAAGCACTGGTTCTATTAGGAGTTTTCATCCAGTTGTGCTCATCCAGAAATACATTTTGGCATCCTTGCGAAGATATGCCCATGCCTGGAAATTAGTGCAGGAAATCCCCATTTTTACATGGCCATTTGCAGACATTAGACAGGAGGTACCACTGAAGATGGTATTCTCATACTTGGTTACCTTTTCTGTGGTATTTCCTTCTAACAGTGAAGAATGTCACCAATTGAAATCTGGACACTCAATCCTTCCAGTGTAGTTCAGTTTACACTGGAACATCTTAAGGGGGTAGGCAGATGCCCAAATGCACACACAGCAGCATCTGCAAAGGCTGTGCCAAAGTCTGCCTGACCCCCTCTAACACAATGTATCAAAAATAACTATCCGTATGAGGCAGGTACATATTAGAAAGTATGCACAGATCTGCACATGTGGATGCCATGTTGAGACAGTCAACACCTTTTGCTCCCATGCCCGAAAACAGGCTCAAATCAACTGTTATTGGAGCTCATGCTGTGCAAACAGTCTTATGGCAGCTGGTAGAGGCAAATCCACCCTCTCCATGGGAATGCAGAGCTCCTTCCAGGAGGGCACTCCCCTGTATTGCATTGTGAGACTGCTTTTTCTTAGCAGGCTCAAGGGCAGAAGTTGTGTTAGTCTGCCAACGCATATGGCTTTGCAGGGCCTGCACACTGTTTGGTTCTGTGTTTGCTGGCAGTTGTGGTTTGGGACACTAGATCACAGAGACAGCTCATCATTATGTAAAGGCATTGAGTCTGGAGACTGAACACAGAGCATATGATAAATCTGACAAACAAGATGAATGTTGCATTCTCACCCATCAACACTTAAGGAGCAGCAGAACAAGACACAGCATGGTAGGTGGGACTATATTGCCTCGCTGACATGGGATGACCAGTGATGGCTCCACAATGTCTGGAGGATCTCATGGCTCTAAGGGAGGTACTCCAGGCTTCCGGGGCCATGATACATGACTGAAAAAATCCATTCAGGTACTGAAGCAAGCTCTCAGCCATTTTACTTTGCAGTTCAGTACATTTAGAAGATTTAGGGTAGGACTGGCTCATGCATACAGAACACAAAAGCGAAATGGCACTGGCTTGAAAATCACCTGGATGTCAAGATTGCCAAAGCATGTACATAGAATCATGACTTGCTTCTGTCAGGCTGTAACTGGAAAACTAGATGTGAATACTATTTTATGGAGCAGAGCCTACGTATTGATAGATCCCTTAACCAAACAGTGAGTGTGCCCTCATAAGAACTATGCACTTAAAGCAGGCACCAGAAATTAGGGATGCCATATGTGTGCAAAGACGTGCCACACCCGACAGTTCTAATGAGTAATTACTGTGCAAATGCATGTGTTGTTTTGTGGATTGTGAGCTGTTGTTAGACATGTTGTACTGATCTCTTACAGATTTTAAAGTGCCCTTTTTTTTTTTTTTTTTTTGAGCACTCCTGGGATAAGGGCACTGTTAATCTTTATGGAGTATTTTGTGCCTAATTAATTGTAAGGACTTAGGTAGCTGAGGGCTTTTATTTTCCTTTACAGAATGCAATATCAATTAAAATGTAAATCTCTGAGACTGCTGGCTTGGGGACGTGGGAATCCCTGTAACTGAACTGTGTAGATTACCCACTGGTTTCAAATACATTAATAATAATATGTTGGCACAGCTGCTCCTTCTCATTTCCTTACAATTAAATGGACAATACCAGTGTTAAAAACAATGACCTGTATTATTTTTGCAAGTGTATGCAACAGGGTTAAAATAGCTGTGCAGTGAGAACAGCTGACTGATTGTAACAGTTAATGGTCACTATCAAAAAGACTGCAAACTGCATGAACAGAGAAACTCACAAAAAATGCAGGAGTTTCACTTACCTCCTTGTCTCTCCCTGTTTCTTTTCCCTTTCACATCTTTACTTGCACATGTGATGCAGAGCTGGCTAGAGACCATCTGGATGAGGACTGTTTCTCCCCTTCATTTGCTTGAGCTGTCCATCTCCCTGGAATCATCTTCACTCTGTGGCAGCAAAAATGGAAAGACCACGTTCACTCCCTGTTAAGCATCTGCAAAGGAATCTTTGCAGGGAAGGGCATGTGCATCTCTCCAGAACCAGACACAGATCTGACCAATGCTGCAGGGACTGCGGAGCTGTGTGCTCATAACCCTATACAGAATCAAAGACCCA
>JBCJKH010049223.1:0-15563 GCA_039877255.1 Loriculus beryllinus
GCAGTAATCCAATTGGGATTTCATAAAAAGAGAGAATCACTTCCTTCAGCCTGCTGGCCACACTCCTGTTGACACAGCCCAGAAATGTCATGTAACGTCAAGCCCTTGCTTTCCTAAGTGATCTAACACTGATGCTCAGTTTATGATTTCTACTTGAGTAGGAGAGAGGTACAGCTGTGTCTGCATGTTGTGCATAGTTGTCCACGTCCCCTCTTCCATTGCAGAGGGTTATCTTTGAAAGTGATCTAAAGGCATGGAAATTAGATGTTCTGGCCAGATCTTAGTGCCAGAGCAGAAAATTTGCAGAGCACTTAAGTATAACCAGAATCAATTACAGTTGTTTGGGGGCCTTTTTTGTATCTTTCTGTCAGAGTCCGCATAAGGGAATATGTGGTGAGTGTCAAGTCTGAAGCAGTTTCCTAAGCAAATCAACAGAGAGTATCACTTTGCAAGTGGTTTCTGGAGTCACTCCAGACCTTAGAGCAAGTTGTATGGCTCTTAACCTAGCCTTTCTAGAGCTGGTCCTTCCAATTAGCCAGGAGCTTTCAGTCTGGAAATAAACAGCTGGCTATAGCTTTAGACAAAATGTAGGAAATAGGCATTGTTCAGTGGGGAAACTTGTGGAGCTGTACAAGAATCTTTCTACAAAGATGCTAGTGGAGTAGAAGCCATGCAGCATGGATATGAGGTTGTAATAATACAGCATCTTTGAGCAAAGCTATGAAAAGCAAACCAGGATTCCATATATAAATACCTTCAAAGGAGGTGCTCTTGTTAATCCCCACTTGCTGTCCAAGGTGATATTTAGGGCATTGGCTTTTCTTTGCCCAATATAGAATCTTAGAATCATAGAACAGTTATGGTTGGAAAGGACATTAAGATCTTCTAGTTCCAGCCCCCCTGCCATGGGCAGGGATGCCTCATGTTTGATCTGAAAAAAGTATTTCTGAATAGGCAAAAGTCTCTTCAGTTGACAGAAATGCTATCAAATCAGCATTTAAAAAAACAGAATATGGAAATGTGTTCCGTTATCATCATTCCTTCCAGAGACAAATATAACTATATGTTCTTTTATTCAGTATCCTGATTTGTGATTAAAACCAGACCTGGTTTTTATACTAGGAACCCTAGATGGAATATGAAACCTGTTTAGTAGAGGCTGATCTTGGGAGGATGTTAACTGAAGATGGTCATTAAAGACACGTCTCTGTCAGAAACAAAACCATAGCTCTTAGGGAAACCATCTGGGAATCGTAATTTCATTTACGAGTATGCTTTAGTGAATTGATGTTCATGTTAATCCTCTCTAGTAATTCCTCTGTACTGCATTACGTTTTCCTCCTGGCAGAAGTCAAGATCCTAAATTTCATCCATTTTTAAGGGATTCACCTGTTTAGCCGGCAAATCGTTCTCAGCCATGTGTGGTTACTGAAATGGAATAATTTGGGAACAGGGTATCTAATAGAGAAGGTGTAATATCCTCTGAATCTCAAAAGGACATTGTCATTTTTCAGGAATAACTTTGGAAGCTTTTCACAACTGAAAAAAATCATCATCTTTCCTGGACTAGATACAGTACCAGGGAGACAGCTTGCACCAAGGCTTACAGGGCCAATGGCACAGAGAAAAACCTGCCCCCAGAACATCCTAGTGCATCATGAGTCCACTTGATGTCCTCTTTTTTCTTTTGTACGTGGTAGCAGTTATAAAACACCTTGTGGTCTGTTAAAGTGTCGGAAGCCATTTGAATGGGTGACAAATGGTGTCTCACTGATTGGAAAGGTTGCTGCGATATATCTTCATATGACTTTTCAGAGCCAGATAAAATACGGGAAGGAAGCAGCAGTAATATTCATAGCTCTTTGCTGAGAAGGCTCTGGCTTGCAGTGCTGAGGAGTGTAAGGACAGGATTTTCAATGTACTTCTTTCTTCAGTGAGAAGTTTTAAGTTATCGAATTCAGTTCTCAGTACATAGCAGCTCAGACACCTGCATGAAATAATTGTCACCTCCATGAACTTCATAGTGTAGCTAACAAACCTGGCTTCCTCTCCTGTTTGAGTCAAAACAATAATGTGAATATTTGTATTTAGTGTCTTTAGTAGTTGGATGTCTTTGTCCTATTGCTACGTTAAGTGAATGTTTTCTTACGTTCGTTAAAATGGTCAGTTTAAATAGACCTATGTTTAGCCTATTAAGAGAAGAGAATCTGCTTTGAAGGTTAGTACTTCCCCCTGGAAACCCCTGTGGCAGTCTTACCTGTGTGGATTTATATCTGATGCATGTGTTCTATTTTGTCCTAAAGTAATGTTATGGTCATTTGTTAAGTTGGAAGCCTTCTTGGATGAGGCCCAGAATGATAGTTGCACTTTGGAAAAGTCCTCCTAATAGCTGTAACTACAAATTTCCCCAGTAAATGTGATAAATATTTATTTTTCCTTTCAAGCATAAACATTAAGACCATCGGTACACTTTAAAACAAAGTAGGGAATCCATATGTTCTGAAATGAGATCTGCTTGTGAAAATGCTGTGGTGTACTTGAAAACATTACTATGTGCATTTGCTAAATTACTTATAATGGTGACGAATTTGAGCAGGTAAATAAGAACATGTGAGTTTTAATCCTGAGCTGTCCATATTTAAAGAGTGATTACATTTTGCATACTGGAGTTGATAGCATGGAAATCCTCTTTTGATAATTCTGCTTATACTATTACAGTAAAGAACAGGCAACCTCTGTTTATCTGAAATGTCCTTTTTCATTTCTTTTTTTCTTTGATCTAGCAAGATGTATTTGCTTGGTCAACATAGAGAATGTTTCCAGGTTTAAATATGTAGTTTTCTATCATAAATTGTCATTGTATTAAATTGGAGACCTGTTGTGCCTGTGGTCTGTGATAAGAACACTAAGCAAAAAGCCATGAATTAGGCATAACTCCTCTGTAATTTAGGAAAGAACAGTGCAGTTATGATCAAAAAAGTTGTATCAACAGATATTTCCAGGGATGCTTGATATTAGCAGAAGAATGTGACTATTATTGTTATGATGGAAAACTGCCATGCATTTTAATGGATCTACATATATTGTTAAAGGACATGGAAAGAAAAACAAACGGTAAACATAATGTAGTTTACAACTGTGGTAGGATAGGAGTCGTGGTCCATTATTTTGTGAAGCTACTGATAAAGGCTTCTGAGCAGAAACTAAGTAGTACTGTGGATTTGCCAATGCTATTTGCATGAGAAAAAAACCATGGTTTTCCCTCAGGGCTTCCGAGGTTTTCTGAAAAGCTGGCATTTTTTTTGTACTAAAAATATTAATGACCTCATTCTATTCATCTTCCCTGGGGAAATGAGACATTTGCAGTCACACCATCGCTGAATACAGACAGTGAGGTTCAGGTGATAACTTCAGAATCAGTTGTCCAGCTTAGTCCAGGTTTGGCAGAGAGATGGGTTTACAGTGATTGTGATGCAGCAGGCTTTGGAGAGGGAGAGTCAAATACAAAGCCTCAGTTCAAACACAGTAATATTAGACATTGGAGAATTCACGTGGGAAGAAGCTGGTGTAAACGTGCCATACTGAGTTGGTACATTTACCAGTACTTTCTTGTTCTGATGTCTGTAAATGAAAGATTAGCAAATATAAATAAAAAAAACCTCTTCAGCTTGTTTTGTTTCTGTGTCTTGTCCAGTTCTAGGAAAATTCACACTTATGGAGGAAGCCAGCAATAGAGCTGCAAGCATCAGTGTTCTGCAGTTTCTTTTGGAACATAACTTTGTTCCTAATATTGCTTCTGATGTTTGTAAATATTACTCCAGTTGTTTGTAGAGTTTTTGAGAAAGAGTAAATAAAAGATTATGTTTACAGATGCTTATTTGACTTAGAGCTCATGTAATAAATTCAAGCCAAAAGGTATCTTTTATCTCCATATTGTCTTTAAAAGTTCTTAAAAAGCTGTGCCCACAGCATCTTGGGAGGCTTGTTCCAGGTTGCAAGTAGGTTCATTCCAAGGTATGCACTGGTCCCCCAGACTGCACTGGCTTTCAGTTCTTTTCGACAGGGAAAATATTCACAAGAAAACCCCACCCCAGGAACATTTCTTGATTTCATAGCTCTGACATGGTCTATGAATGCTGTTCCTTGAGTTGAACATCTTCATCTCTCCTGGTTTTGCCTGGGAGTTAATTTTTCTTTCATGATAGCTGTTCCAGTGCTATGTATAGGATTTAGTATGAAGATCATACTGATAACACACTGATGTTTTAGTTGTTGCTAAGTAGCGTTTACCCTGATCAAGGACTTTTCAGTCTCATTCTCCGCCAGTGAGTAGGAGCACAGGAAGCCAGGAGAAAGCAGAGACAGGACACCTGATCCAAACTAGCCAAAGGCGTATTCCATACCACAGCACGTCATGCCCTGTATATAAACTGGGGGAGTTACCTGCAGCAGCAGATTGCTTATCAAGATCGAGCTGGGTATTGGTTGATGGGTGGTGAGCAAATGTATTGTGCATCACTTGGTGTTCTTGGGTTTTATTTCTCTCTCATTTTCCTATTGTTGTTATATTTTAATTTATTTCAATTGTTAAACTGTTCTTATCTCAACCTGTGGGGTTTGCCTCCACCTGGGGAGGGAAAGGGTGAGAGAGTGAGAAAGTGGCTCTGTGATTCTGAGTTACTGGCTGGGATTAAACCACAATATTTTCATAACTGAAGTATGATCTCTTTGCCAGTATTTGTCTCAATTCAAGTGTCTTTTGTAGTGGCTTACAAATGTATGAAGCCATTTCTTATGCTTCTTGCAGCTACTACCATATTCACATCTACCTCCCTTAATTGCATTGGATGCAGAAATATCTTAGTAGGACGAGCACCACATTTTTCAGTGTCATTGCAGTCTCATCCATCAAGAACTTTATCCATCATCTAATTGCATTAACATTGAGTAATTTCACTAGTTCAGCAGAACACAAAAGAAAAAATCTTTTACCAGTTCTGTCTCTACATTCTCTTAAACGTAGAAATAGCTCTAAACAGGCAAAAAAGCACAGATCCAGACAGTCCTATGTTGCTAGCTAGAGTAATTTTATTGGATTTCTATTGATTTCTGTTTCATTAGACTTGAGTTTTACAGTGGGCAATAAAAAAAATCGTATTATTTTGGGACTACTTTTGACCTCAACTTGGAACTTATTTTCAGAATCCACCACAATACTCATGCCAATCATATTAAAGATGTAAAACAAGGGAAATCTTGCAGCATATTATTTCCTTGATAACATATAATGCTGGTTAAGTCCATGCAGGAGCAGTATAGACTCCACCAGCTTCTCTTTCACTTTGACTGCATTTCTCAGGATAGAATCAATGAGACTTCCAGCTGCAGCATCCTCTGGCCGCTTCAAATTCACAAGAAATTTAGAAGCAAAGGTCATGAAACCTGATGGACAGAAGATGAATCAGTGACTCTGCTTTGCTTAAAAGACAGAAATGAATTATTTGGGGCATAGATTTGGAAGAAAAAATCAAAAATTCATAAAGATGGGAGGATGTCGTGTCTGTCTTATGATCCCAGAAGAACTCTGCTTTATGATGTAGGTCATCTTAGACTGGTTTTGAAACTGAATAAAATAATCATTCAAAGAATTCTGTTTCTTTGCAAAAACATGTCCTATCTTCAGATGTTGCTGAACACTGAATTTTTTTAAGAGCTTGGTTTGAAAAACTAAGCAAAGCAATAACAGGACTTCTAGAGCTTTAGAAGCTCTATTTAATGGCTTTAGTTCTTAATGTTACCCAGCTTTGATGCAATTATGAGTGCAAAAATGTTACATAGTAAGTCCCTAGCTTCAGGGAACACGATCTTCCACTGTTCCAAATTGCAACAAACAGATCTAATTCAGCTGTGGCTTGCAAATCCATCAAGAATGGTACAAGATGTGATAATCACACAATACTGTAACACACAGAAAGTAGTGAATGGAAAATGCCCTCCTCAAACACATAGTTGTGTGGCAGCTCAGGTCCATTTAGCTTCTGGGGTTATGGCAGAAAATGTTTTGTTATGTCTGCCATGCTATAATTCCTGCTGCTTGTTAGATACAATGGGAAAGGACAATGGTAAAAATTCAGGTCTGTGTAAGTGCTTGGATCTTGCACAAAGATGCTTTTATGTAATCTGCAGTAGTAGTTGTCTATTTTTATTCCAGATTCTATAAACGCTTACAGCATTTTTCTTTACTACATATCCATTCTGTATCTTCTGCCTTTGACTTTGTTGAAGACAGGTTTTATGCAAAATGCTCTCATTTCTTATTTGCAGATAGTTTTTAGAACCTGGTATTTGCCATTTAAATAAATGTACTGAAACAACTAAATAATGGAATTAAAAATAGTTATCTAGGCATCGAATTTGTTTAGTCATTTGTCTTCACAGTGCCACTGTGTGTGTATTTCTTTTCTGCATGACAGTTGGTTAATCTGTTATGACAGCTACTTAATTTTGCGAGCTAAAATATAGTGCTGAGCATCTATTAGAAAGTATTTATTGTGAGGTACTTTCCTGAGGCTAGTTTCTTATTTAAATGAAGAGCACTCTAAAGCAGAGCAACTAAATAAATGTCCCTGAGTGTGTTTGAAATATGCCTGATTGTTACTAATCAGAGAATGGCATAAAAATGAGACTGAAAATCAGTACGTGAAAATCAGTATTAACATGGGATTTTTGTTTTCTTGCCTCTGTTTTCTTTTGAAGAAGGACTAACCAGTCTTTGTTCTTTCATCCTTTTATTATATCTCTTCTCCTCTTAGGATGCTAGCTAAAAACATCTCTGTATGTGTTAAAAATGTCATGTATTTTTGATGCATTATGATTTTAAAAGTAGCGCTGTTTGTGCTGTTCTAGCTGGTCAAAGATGGGCTGCTGAGTAATCCTGGTTGAGCATTTGAAAGAAAGAGGAACCAGCAGCCTTTCCTCTCAGTCTTTGTCTTGAGCAGGGAAATGAAGTGAAAAGGGTGAAGGTACTGCTCAGGTGTGCAAATGTAACACAAGCTAAGGGTGCAGCACCTAAAGGACAGTGTTGTGGCACAGTCAGTCCAGCTCTCAGCTGCCTCTTGTGTCCAGCCAGGGCTACCCAAGCTTCTTGCAGTATCTCTCAGTGCAGATACAGCTCAAGCAGTTTAAATAGGAAGATTTGCTCCATGTGCCAGAGAGAGATTAAATTCTTTTGTATTCTGTTGATATTTTAAACTCCCACTGTTGCAAACATTTTTGGTATTTTTTGATGCTCAAATGGAGCCAGAAATCCATTGTCCCCCCATTCTGGGGGGAAAAGAAGCAACCCAGCAAACAAATAAACCCAACAACTACAAAAAAACCTCAAGAAACAGTGGACTATTTCTCACTTGCTATTGGTATTATATTCTCAGGTACCCACAGAGCTGCATGACAACAAATCTGGTGGTTTAGGAGATGATGTTATCAGTTGAGTAGGGGAGAAAAATGTGAGCCTCTGCATTCTCTGCTTATGAAGGATTAATGACCAAAATGACTGGAAAAACTGTTTTTTGAAGAAGCAGCATGGGTTTTTCTATTAGTACATCTTGAATCTGGATGAAAATAAGAAAATACATGTGGTGGAGTGATGGAGTGGGTGAGGGGAAATGTCTTCTGTTCAGGACATCTGCTAGAAGGAAAAAGATAACTATTTCATAAAAAAATCCTTGGTTGTTGACCTTTATGCCTATTTTTAGACTCTGTTTTTATTCATGTTTTCTGACAGGTGACAGTTACAAAGCCATCTTATTTCCTACTGAAATGGTTTATTCCCTTTCAGTTTGCTTTCTGGAGTCTAAAATGGCTATTCCTAGACCTGACCTTGCAGCATTTTAAACAAAACTGAACAAAATGCGTGCGCTGTCTGAACAGAAGCTACAAGGAAGGACAGCCAAAAGGAGATGTGTGTGTACAATTGTTTGAGATACGGTATTGGTTTGCCTTGCATAACTAAATGAAAATACTACATTTAATGGTGAACGCTAAAAGGAGTCACGGAGACTAGGGAACAACTGAAAATATGCAAGGGCAGATTGGGAATAAACAGCAGAGAATTTCAGGAGTGGATTCTGATGGGGTATGTGTGACAGCAGTGATGAAAAAATATAGAACGGAGTAGTGTGTGCAGGAGAAGACAAGCAAAGAAAAGACAAGCTGGTGGCCTTTTGTAGCAAGCCCTGTGCTTCTTCTAGCTTGGACGTGAGCTATAGTTGTGCTGCAGCTGCCAGTGAATGCTTTAAACACATGGAATATGCTCAGGCAGTGGTGTTGGCAGGCCCAAGGTCTGGCTGTGCATGGGGCCACGGAAGACCACAAGGGTGTGGGATCCAGATCCCTGATTCCCTGGAATGTAGTGGCCTCTCAGCCCTCTGCTACGAGGCTATAATGTATGAATGGGGAGGGCCCAAAGAGGCAGAAGTGAGGCAGGAGGCAGTGGCAGATCAAAAGCTTAATTAGGTAAATCTTTAATTATTTTTTTTAATGACCCACAGCCCATACAGTTAAAAGGCTGAGATCCCCTCTATGCCCCAAGCTGGATGCATTTTGCTACGTTGAACTGTTACGTTTAATTACAGGCATGTACAGAATGTGTATCCAAGTAAGATGCTGCAGTTCTCATCCATGAAAAAGAAGTTGGCAGGTAGTTGAACCAGTTCACCCTAAATAAACAGGAATTGCTGGACAGCAAACCTCAGTTGTGGACTCTGCTGAGAAAACAGTGCAATGAATAAACCTTTGTTTCTGCAGGGTTACAGTTAATTTTGTTCAGTAAGATTTCTTTATCTTTCAAGAGTCCTGCACCAGACGGTGTTGCCTGGCTTCTCATGGTGATTTTGAGTGTAGCTTGTATGACCATGCAAGTGTCTCCTAATTCCAGTTTCCAGTTCTTCAGTATTCCAGTTGCAGAAACAGTGTGTTCTTTTCAGTGCTCTAACCTTGCCATAGTTTAAAAAGAGACTAAATTACCACATCTGCTGGAAAAAAGAATGCGTAATAAGGAACGCAATTAGGTCATTCCTACCTGAGTAACCTGATTGTGACTGTACTAAGCACAGAGCTAGCCATTCCTGTCCTTGGTAGGGGCTGCCACAGGTGTTTAGAAGGCCTCTAAGGGTAGGACAGTGAGGTTATAATACATCTGCAAAATACTTTGATGGCTTCTAGCACATCACAACTTGCACATTTCATAAATTATAGGAAGTTATTTGATCTTCAATAGCTGTAAATGGATTTTTCTTCCATAAACTTGTCCAGTCATTTTGTGAACTAAGCATTGCAAGCTCTTTGGGAAGGAATAAACATAGCTTAACAGCAAGATGTGTGGAGAAATATCTTCTATTCAAACCTGCCATGTGATACCATTTTTGAATGCTCCTTAACCCTGGTATAGGAAAACTGAACAAGCATTACCTATTCATTTATAATCCCAGATTTCTTAGGTTTTTTTTCCTGTCCCACTCGAGTTTTATCTTTTCCAGGTTCAAAAGTCCCAGTGCATACAGTCTATGTCCTCTTCTGTAATATTTCCTGTTTTGCTTTATTTCAGTTAGAGTTACTTATCTAACAGTCTTTGCATTCATTCCCCAACTACTTTTTAACAGTTGATGTGTTTGTAGAGTTTCTTTCTCTGAAATCTCAATCTTGAGATCTCATTCCTCAGTGGCGATAACTATTTCAAAGCCAAATATAGCATTTTTTTTCTCATCTGTTAAACTTTACTTTCATTTATACTGGATATTTGATTTTGTCTTTCCTACCACTCAGTGCCTTGAAGTTCTTGCACAACAATACTGAGTTGGGCTTTGTCTTCACTCTGTGAAGAATAGTCTATATTCTCCATAACCATTGTTACTTCACTATTCATTTCCTCATCCAGATGGAATCTACCTCCTGATTCTGTTTTTAATTTCCTTTTCTGCTGGTCCAGCTGTAAATATTCAAGAGAAAATAAAATTGAGATCTCCCTCAGTCTTAAACAGCCTCATGCAGATTTGGCTTAAGCCCATGGCTACATCTCGACAGCCCTAGATATACTAGCTTTACTTTTTCTCCTATCACTGACAGGCTATTCCACGTGCCTGCCAAAGAGAAATTGTCTGCCTAAACAAGGCACAGCAAAGACAAGAGGAGATACTGCAAAGGCAATTAGCAGGGCAGGTATTAATATCAGAAACCTTAGAAGAGGCAGACGCTGCAAACTTACCAGTAAAGGTAATGGGGAAATGGCAGTCAGGATAGCAGCAGACCAGTCAGCTGTGGTTTTTCTTCCACCTTTCACTGAGCTGACAGTGATACTAGTTTTTACAATATGCCTTTGCAGGGTTTTGTTTTAGGAACTCAGAGGCTGTGGAGGCCCTGGCTTTTTCTGCTGATCTGTGATAGCAGTAAGGCACATTACAAGGAATAGCAAGTGCTTCTAACAGGTTATTTCAGATGAACTGATAGTTTATAGAGTAGTGTCTGTAAATTTGTTGCACAGTCCTGATGTTTTTAGAGGAAATTATTATGGGTGTAGTAAACAGCTTAAATTTGATACTTTAAAACCACTTGAAAGATATGACACTTGTTCACTTAGCAACATTTTATGTCATGATGCTTGCTCTGGCTTTTTTTTCTACTTTCAGACTGCGTACAGCTCACTAAACACACCTGTGGCAATACAGTGCCTGAAGATTTTGTCATTCAGGATGCATCTCACTGGTATTAAAGTAGTGCTCAGGCTCTGTGGGGTTTGTTTTTTGTATTAACGGAATAGCCACAAATGTGCTTTTTGAAGAAATACTAAAGGGACTCTGCTGGTTACCAAGCAGACATCGTCTGCTGGGAATATTTCTGGCCTGGCTATTATTTGTATAGGTTACTTTTCTAAAGGACTAGTGGGAAGATTATTCCTATTGAAGTAAAGTAACCACTTAAAGCAATGTTCAGTTTAACCATTAAATTATTGATCAATCACTGAACATTTAAGTGTTCACTTTCAGGGTCAGATGAAGACCCGCTGCTTACAAAAGTAGCCATTAATATGTAATCTGCCTTAGTAACTGACACTAATTGTGTAGTCTCTGCTTATTTAAATAATTTGAATAGCTTAGGTTATATTTGGGCAAATAAATAAATTTTAAAAAAGATGTACAAATTGGAAAATACCCCCACCACTTTATCCCAAAGGAAGCTGAACACTGTGAACTTGGAATGTGCAAAGTGTAGTGGGTTGACTTAGCTGGCAATTTAAGAAGGGTCTGTCATCAAGTGTAGCAGCTGAACTTTACATGTAATTGAAAGCATTTTTATCATGGGAAAAAAATGTAGAACATATTACATATCTAATCAAGATCTATTTTTTCTGTAAGTGCAACTGTTTTGTGACTTGTTTTGTTGGTTTGGTTTGATTTTCTCTAAGCTACTCAAAACCAAATTAATGCAAAATAGAATGGTAAGTAAGTTTAAGTAAAATGAAAATAACTGGGATTTCATTTTGGCAAGGGCATCCCATACTTATGGTCTAGCAGGTCAGGCTCCCTTGTTGCGCAAACTGTTCTGATAATCTTTTTTTCTGTCAAATCCAGGTGGTTCTGTTTAACATTGTTGCTTTATTCTGTTAGAATCTGGGCATTCCTAATTCCCCAAACTCTGCCAGTTACATTTTTAACATTAGCAATAATCCTAGGAATGTGAAAAACCAGAATGTCATGACAAGATTAATTACACAAATTAATAACCGAAGAAAAATTCATCAAAGCTTTTAAAAGAAAACCTGTTAATTAATCCTTTGTGCCTGAATAGATGTAGAAGTTGTGCTCCTTAACCAGGGCGGTACTTTAGCATCCACGGTAGAGTATTTAATAGCATTTTCTTGATGTTATTGTAGATTTTCCAGTATTTAGTCATTCTTTAAAATGAATTGCCTCTTATTCAGTGATGCCTTTAAAATTAATACGTTCAACTGTATTAATTATATTTTCAGTTTTTAAGGGCCACAATCCTGCCCTGGATGCTGCTATGTCTTCTAAAACTAGAAAAGAAGAAATACTCAGTTTTCCTAACAAAGACTCTTAATTTGTCCTTGCTTGGACTGCTGGCAGGGGCCAAGTGTACTACCAGAATACGCTGTTAAGGCTGTGCAGCAGGTGACATCAACAAAGGTACCAAATCCTACTAGTAGCATTTAGTTCCTAACAGCCAATTCCCAACTGTGCTGCTTTGTGTGTCAACCATAAAACGTGTGTTGTCTTTCTGAAGCCTGACTAAGCAGCTTTGGATGGTACAAAGGCTCCTCTGTGTGTTTTAATTTGCATAGATTAGTCTTTCTCCTTTTTATTACATTGACTAATCAGGAGAATTTCTTAGCCCAGACATGTTTATAACCTAGTATGATCGTGTTTGGCTTCATAGATAAAAAAACCCTCTCATTTGCCTAATTACTGCATGAAAACAGTACTCTTAGAAACCTAAACCACCAATTTAACAGTCCTTCCCTGCCTCTCTACTTTGTCTTCCACTTTTTCCTCCCAGAGTCCAAGTGTTCAACTCTTCACCTTTTTCTGCTTTTTCACTTCAGTGAAATCTGTTGATGGTGCACCTACTTGGTTCTTGGGCTCAAAGCCAAGTGGAAATACTGAATGTGCATTTGACAGTGATGGGATTGACTGTGGATGGAGATGGCATTGTTTGGCAATTGCCCCTTCCCCATGGCATGCCCTGGCAGATAAAGCCCCTGAAGGAAGAGAGGAAGAGAAAGGTAGAAGCTTACTGTAGAGAAAGCCTTGGGAAGGCTATTTTTGGGGTGTCTAAAGGCCTGCCATAGAGTGGCTGACTGGTCTCTGCAGGTTCTTCTCAGGCCACATGCTGACTGGAAAAAGGAAGCACCCTGTCGCTGAACTGCTTCTCCATGCTCAAAACATAAACTGCCCTAAGTAGAAAAACAAATAATTGATTTCATATGACATTCAGTAAAATATTAGGTTTGTGTCTTTTTATTTCAGGAAAGAAAGTTGTGTCAAAGTGTTATCAAGTCTGCAAAAATGCAGCTGTAGTATTTGGCTCATTGAAGTGTACAAATGCCTGGTACATTCTCAAAACAACTCCTGGCCTCTCAATTTTTCCAACAGATGGATAAAAGAACATATAGCACAAATTCAGGCCTGAATACTGGTTCCGAGTTGTCACAGAGATCTGTATTAGCAGGTTTAAGCTTTGATATTTCATGTTAAGTGTTTGGTACCTCTGTAATGAGAACAGAAGATGTTGCTTTAGCTTCTGGTAATAAGGAATGGAGCTTTGAAATCAGTTATCAATCAAAAGAAAGGGAAATTTAAGGATGACACATGTAAACCAATCTGGTGTCTTAATTTTGTAATATTTTCATAAAGCGTAATGGATAAACTTCCAGCAATGACTACTGTAACACAGCTCTGAGAGAGGAGGGAAATGCCAATTGAAAATGTGTAATTTGTTTTTTCATCTTGTTGGGAAAATGGGATTTTTTTCCTACACCGATTTTTGTGGAAATAGAAATCATCTGTGACTTTAACCTAAGTTCAACAAATAATTAAGATAAAATACTTTGGAAGAGTGGCAACTTTTAAAATGAGGGAATTCACGTATTCATGTAAATAGATATGGGATTTTTTCAAAATGCTGGTTAAATTTAAAAGGATATAAACTAAATGCACCTTAAATGCAGTACATAATATGCAACTTTCTTTGTTACTTCACAAGAAAATGTAAAACACGCCCTTCCAGTGAGTGGTGTCCTTACAGCAACTGCCTGAGCAACTAGAAAGAGCAACAGTGCCTCTCAGGTATTGTGGGGCAATGCATCTGTCACAGCTTCAGCTTACTAGTTCTAATGCCCTTACAAACCAGCATTGGATGCGTGTTCCCAGTGCCATCATAAACAATTCACTTAGTTTGCTTATATAGCCTTCTATACATTGTTCCAAGTAGACAGAACCTAGTGAACTGTCTTCATAGACTGTGCAGTCTTATTTATTGTACTGATTCTGTGAAGTCAACTATTTGAATTAAACCGAGACTGTCAACTACAGGCCAAGTGGCCATCGGAGAACAAAAGAGGATGGCTGACAGTTTCAGGAGACAGGTAGAGTTCTCCTTGTTATCCTATGATGAACACTCAGCATGAAGTGTGTAAATTCTCTTTTATGGTTTTTTTTTTTTTCCACATGAGCTTGCTGCATTTCTTTCTTTGCTCAACCTGTTACCATTTCTCTGCTGATGCATTCACACCTTCCAAATTAAAGTACAGGATCATGGACCCTGATTTGTTTCAAATCATCATAGAATAACTACAGTTATTCTGAAGACTGATTATGAACACTGTAGAAGCATTAACTGTAAAAGTATAGCATCGTTTGTTTTCCACTGCTTTTACCTCTCTCTTATCTTTTAATATGGGATTAAAGAGCTGGTTTGAATCAAAATGCACATTTTACCTACCTAACATCTTTCACTTTGTACACCTATTACCTACAGAAGTGAGTTTTCATTTCTAAGTAGGGCATCTTTGCACTACTGAAGTGCAAATACATATTTTAGGTGAGTGGGAAAATGTATTACTGTACCATACCGAAACACTCCTTAATATCACTGTTAAGAGTGGTTTCCTGAAAATATTTTCTAATAGTTGTAAAGATCCATTCTTTACCCTTTGCTTCACTTACATTCAAAATCTTTTTGCTGGGACTTTTATGGTATAGTGTCTGCTATTGTTATTATTAATGCTTATTGAAAAGATGGTGTTATGAGGAGCCAGATGTATCATTTTATATTAATGGCTTTTAACAGGACCAGCCTCTTTTTTCTGATCTTACTTTCTTTGTCTAATATTGTATAAACCATCTGAGCTTCTCTGGAAAATTAATTTTGTGTTGTTTCTTGGTCAGAATATTATGTTCTAATTTTGCTTTGGTATGCAGAAGCTGTAGTTTTCATTAGTTCTTGTTACCACACTTTTAGGGAGGTGAGGTAGTGGTTTGTGTCTGGATTTGCACTGATATATTTATTTATTATTTAATTTCTTTAAGGTATTGTGACTTGTGGAGAACTCTGGAATAGCTGGGACATGATGGGGTTTTTTCTTTTAGTTATAATTAAATGATAGAAATGAGCACAACAGTTCAGACGTGGGGAGCTGTCAGAACAGCATGGACAGTCAGTGCTGCATTCGGATTCAGACCTATACTATTCATACAGTCATAATTGAAAAGTTAATTTCATTCAAAGTCACCTGGCTATCAATTTTTAGTAAGAAATAAGTTTGATAGGCTTACCCAGCCTTGGAAATCTTTTGCACATGCTGATTCTTGGGAGTTACTCTATTTAAATCACAGAAGAAAGTTGTAGAATCAAGCTCTCAGTTTTCTGCTTCACTTCTATTGCTTTAAATTATGAGCTGTACACTGTAACAAGTAAATCAGAAAATCTAAGGCAGCACCTCTTAGAGTGTCTTAAGCTGCTTATGTTTCAGTTGTTTTACGTATACCTAG
>JBCJKH010049224.1:10379-24492 GCA_039877255.1 Loriculus beryllinus
CAAACATCCGCAGTCATTTCAATCCAGTAAGCATGTTTGGCATTCTCAAAACCTTCCCCCAAACCACACACCTCTTTGCACGTGTATTTCTTCTAAAAAATGGGTGTTTTTTGGTCTGTTTTTATGCTTACTTTTTGCCCTCAGCCTGTACGATAAAAATGTTTTCTGGCGAGCCCTGGAGAGCCAAGCAGACCAAACACTAATGCTCATATGGTATTTATTTAGAAGGGGAGAAAAATCCCTTAAGTTGAGTATTTATGTTATTTTGAGCTGGTTTTATATTTTATGCATACATAGTGGAGCTGGAATTTCAGGGCTGGCTTTTGTTTGCATTCATCATGAAACATTTGTTATATGAGCTGCTGCTACTGCTACCAAAACAGCTGCTGCTCACTGCCAGAAAACCAGAGACCAACTCAACAGTTTCTTTCTTCCTCTGCTAAGTGTAGCTGGCAAAGGAGGCCTAGCATTTCTATATAAAATGACCTCTTTTTAGCTTCACTGTCATCCTTGACACCTTTTTGCCTATCCAGAGCACAGACTTGAAAAAGAACAGCTAAATCAGAAGAAAAGCAGGTACGTACTGATGCTCAATTAAATGTAGATCAGAAATACAGCTCTATGAACTCCTTGCTTTGCAGCTAGGGCAGCACCTCAAGTATGAACATCTTTTCTTCAGCTGCTCTTGAGACCTAGCCAGGATTGAGCCTTTCTGTCCTGCGTCATCATTTTCTGCCATCTGGAAAACTGAGCCATGGCTTGATCTAGCTTCACAAAAAAAATGTCTTCTGCTTCCCTATGCAGAACATTATACCCATCCATATGATAATCTGTGCACTTTCCTACCCACCTGGGCACACATCAGGACCCAGCGCATCAGCGGACTGCAGTCCTGAGTGCCTAGGACAGACCTTTTTCAACTGCATTTAAGCTGAATTTTAATGCATTGTTTTGTTACAACTACTAAAACACTTCAGTGTTGTTCTTGTTGCATCCTGGTAATTTCATATTGGCAGTAACATCTCTCACCTCAGTCTCATCTTTTTAAGAGAACATTTATTCCATGCTAGAGCATGGAGCATGCAGCAGTCCCTGCAGGATTCCTCTGCTTGTTTAAAGTAAGGGGAGTCTATCAAACGAGTAATGCCTATCTCTTTAACCAATTTTATCCTGCAGGAAAACATTCTCTTTTATATCCTAACAACTTATTTTAAGAGCTTTTGGACAGAGATCCTGCTGAAAATCACACCTCTATCATCTCATATCCCCGTGCTTGCTGACTCCTTTAAGGAACTAGTTGATATTTAAGGGTCTACAAATGCCAGACATTTTCCAACTGTCTATTAATCCATCTTTATTATAGTTTCTACCAGTACATAAATTGGGTTCTTTCATCTGTTGCTATCCAGGCAACCACTGCAGCCCTTTAAAAGCCTGGAGTCACATTAACTACCTTCTATTTCTCCAAAGTAGCCGCTGATTGAATGACAGGACACACCACAGCATTGGCAATTTCAGTTTCAAATTGATCCTTGGTGAATACTAGCTCTGACAGCAGCACTCCTCACACTGCCAACGAGTAAAGATAGCTGAGGAGAAAAAATAAATGCCACATGCTAACACCAAATCTGTTACCTGTATTACAGATGGTACCTGCAAGTAACTGAAAAGTTGAGTCCAAAGAGTACAACTCAACAGATGAGATTTATAAAGTACAGTAACAGTTGTGCAAATATTGGAGATAGAAAAAGCAGCCCAACTGGAAAGAAGACGCTAATTAAAGAACACAATGGGAATGCAATTTGGAAGAAGGGGAGGAAACAGAGAAGATAAGTATAGACAGCAGTGAAGGGGAGGAAACTCTTTTTTACTACATATGTGAATTTGTGATTCCACCCCAATTACAGAAAAAAATAAATAGAAAAGGAATCTTCCAACCCATACACAGCAAAACCTTCTTCCCTTGCTATAGCTTCTTGGAGAGCAAATTTTTAAGAGGGACAGATCAAAAAGGCTGGGAAATTCCAACTGGGACAGTAAACAGGGAAGCATAAACTCCAAGAAAGACTCACTTTTAGAAGAGCAAGGATCCAGCACCACAAACTGCCTGCAGGGCAGGTAAAGCAAAGGGGCTTGGAGGAAGGAGCATAGGCATGGTGTGAAGCTGTGTTCAAGTGAGCAGATTATCCCCTCAGGAAGGAGCACTGGCTGGAAGACATACCAAAAGGACTGCCATAGCAGCTGAGAGTTACACTGCTAATCTATTTCCTTCATTTTAATTCTTACCACTTTGTAATCAAGGGCCAACATTGCACTTTGTTGGAATTTATTCTACTAATTCTTTCTCTTTTCTAACAGCGGTCTTCAAATGACTTAGAGCACAAAACACTGTCCTCTGGGAGTAACTGCTCTATTTGCAGACGTTCTCTGGGTATGTCTCTTCCCTGTGAGTGCCCCCCTCCAGCTCTCCCAGCTATTTTCTGTCTTCCTCTTCCCAGCTAGGTCTAGTTCTAGAACCTAGTTCTGATGTGGCTGAAATAAACCTTTTAGCTTTAATGCTTTTAGCTAGCTGCATGCCAGAAAGCGCCTTGCTATAATATCACACCTAACTTGTCAGAATTTACACTCTTTGATGTTTTCCTCATTTTAATTATTACAGCAGCTCATTTGTATCACTGTAAAAACTAGATTATAAATCACAGTGCTTATGTGGAAACCCAAGTAATTCCTTAGGAACGGCTGCTTGTCTCTACTGTCCAAAAAATATAGGTAAAAGCATTTTTATAGCTAATTTCTTTTTTTTGTAGTTACTTTAATATTTTCCAAAACATTTCCGAGCCATCCAAGCTATTGGCACAAGGTACTCTCATCATTCTTGCAAGATGCCTCACAGATATGCATAATCAGTTTAACCTGAAACCTATTTTATCATTGATAACAACGGGCAGTACTTACAATTAGTATAAGGGAAAAATACAAGACTTTTTTGAAGACTGAAAATATTATGCTCCTAAAAGCAATGTGAATAGTGAGCTCTGTGATCTTCTTCATACTGTTCTTGTGTCTTCCATGCCCAAAATGCCTGGTTTTCAGTTAAAAGATGTTTCTCCCTGAACACTGACCCTGAAAACATACTGTGGGACACAATGATAACTGAGCTAAATTCTCAGATGTTTTTGCACTATGATTAACAAGTTTTCCAGATTCCAGCCTCAGCCACCTTGTGGAACTTGCTTGAGTCCATGTAGGTGAAATGAAGACCTGTGTAAATATGCTGTAGCTGCAGCTGGGAACAGAAGTAAGCCTATTAAGAGGATTTAATGGCTCTTCCTTGTTCTCTATGCCTTCTGTTGCCTGAATAGAGGTCAAAGTTGTCAAAGAAGCAATTTGCATAATCTGTTACTGCCATAATTTTCATTCAAATGCTATTTTTAAAGCAGAAGCAGTAACAGAGGTTTAGCTGGAGTGTTACTGATTAAAAAAGCATTATGATTTTATTAAGTAAGTTAGTCAAGAAGGAATGAACTGTCATTGCAAGCTTTAATTGTCTGTCGTTAAAATGTTTGTGGCGTTTTGTCATCAGTGACCCGGGATTATTTATGAGATATAGCTAACACTGAATCTGAATACAGCTTTCCCTGTGCCAGAGCTTTAACAAAGCTGCTTGTCCATGGGTTTTTCGTTTTGTTATATTAGGAACAGGAAACATTCAAAAGATGCATCAGGGAATCAACCACAGATGAACAGCAGGAGCACTCTTACAAAACACACCTTTAATGACTGATATGCTTATTAGACAATCCTGACAGTTGCTTGAAAAATACCAGCATGAACCCTTCAAAATGATCTCCTGACACACAAATAAATACACATGAATTCTTGATACTTGGGATGCAAAGGTTTGGCTGGCTGCCCCCTGGGATTTAGACCAGAAATAAGATTTTTTTTAACTGCACACAGTATGAAATTACATCTGTGTGGTTTTAGTCAAAAACCAGACAGCCCATCAATAGGTCCGATGAAAGGAAATTGAAACAATGCAAGCACCATGAAGACGTGGGATGAAATGAAAAATCTGGAGGCTGAAGTCTTTTGGAATTGCACTAAATGATGAAGACAGTGCCAAAGGTGGTCTCAGCCTCCATAATCCTGCAGGTATAAATGCATTATACAGCAAGTTTAGAGAAGGGAAACTGCTCATGAAGGAAAGACTCAGACAAAACCATGCAAAAAAGTGTGTTTGGTGTCAAGTAAAGACCTTGCCAGTCAATGGGAAATAGCAATATGAAAAAGGTGGTGGAGATGTATAAGAAAAAGGCAGCAGACTGCAGAGCACAAGCACTGTATATACAACATGTATTATAGCACAAAGAAAGGAAAGATTCTGTAATTCTATGAAAAAAATACTTAGCCTATCTCTAGAATACATTGTTGGTGTTGGTGACAATACAGTGTCAGAGCCAGTCTCTGAGCTCAATTGCCCAGAAACTTTTGAAGAGAAACATCTGATCTAGGTTTCTCAAAGGATGACTTTAAGGGAACATGGGCTTCACCTGCCACTACAACTCACTTCTGAGAAGAGCCTTTACAAACTCAACTCACATGAAAATCCAAGCCTAAAATACGGCTTTAAATATCTGCATTGTAACTGGCAAGCAGGTAAACCATATCCTTCTCTGCCATATTCAGTGGTGAGATCTGGAAGGTGGACAACCCCTTCAAATGCCAGAAGTGTTGGGCAGAGGCACTGTGGATCAACACTGCCCTCCTCATTCCTTCAGTTCAGGAACCATGCTCTATGCCTTCTATCCCCTGGCAACATGAAATATGTCAATTTCTCACCTGATCTAAGTGATTATTGCTGCTGCTGCTGCTGCACTTATAAAGTCAATCACCCATCTTGACTCTAGAAGAAAGCAGAACCATAGTAATATGTCTGGCAGATAGACCTGTAAATCACACTTCCCCGCACCATGAACTCAGGGAGCAGATCTACCAAAAGTGTCAATGTCACAGCAGGCTGTCAGCTACCTCATTTTTCATCTCAAAATGCATGGACCACAAGATGTATTTTAATGTAAAAACTCTGCTGTATGACCATGCACATATGAGCTAACTCCAACCGGCAGGGAACTGTCACTAGAGAAACCCTGAGCCTGGGTGCGTACAAGTTCCACGTGGGCTTGGAAAGCCATGCCAAACTCTCTTGCCACACCTTTACTGTTGCTCATATTTCAGCAGTGAGACTGATGCTATCTTGGATAAATCTTTTGATACCATAATTCTGTCTCTCATGCAACACACACACAGTCTGGAGTGGCTTTACCTTCCTCAGCAGAAGAAGAACCACAGCTGTTACGAGCTGCCAATCTTTGCTG
This sequence comes from Loriculus beryllinus, assembly GCA_039877255.1. Classification (NCBI taxonomy): domain Eukaryota; kingdom Metazoa; phylum Chordata; class Aves; order Psittaciformes; family Psittacidae; genus Loriculus; species Loriculus beryllinus. The sequence continues at coordinate 15,758 of JBCJKH010049224.1, forward strand.
CAGGACTTGCCACAGAGAAGCTTATGCTTCTGAGGCAAATCTTCCAAAGACCTAGTGGACCTTTTGAAAAACATGGAGTCATGAGAAAGCCCAAAAGTGCTCAAATCCTTCCAAGAGCTCCTATTCTTAAAACTGCTTAATTCATTCACAATGGGATTTGAAACCTCTGAAAGACAGAAAACATCTTTTCCTTTTATGGCATTGGAAAAGGAAAGAAGATTTCCACTGATTGTGCTTATCACAGATTGGTGCATCAAGTAACTTAAAGGTATCCCAGACCAGGCAGTCCTGTTTTGTTCCTGCTCTCCAAACCTTGTATTTTCATGTCTGAAGAGCTAAATGAGGTATCTGCAGCTTCTGATAATACCTTCAGCTTTATAAAACAAACCAGAGAGCTGAATAAATGTGCAGAATGTCCCAGATGCTATCGACCTAACTGGGAACAAATACCCTTGGGGCTATGCACTGGGACTCCTCCTCTCTCTCTGCCTTTTTTGCACACAGAGAAGTGGGAATTTGTTTTACAAGAAACAAAACACATAATTAAAACTTTTCCTGGAGCTTAAACTGCCCATTTTAGCATACACATTGTTTTAGAGTGTTCTTCTGCGCAATTCTGACAGTTCAGACTCCAGAGGGAGAAGAAAGGAACGGTTTGTTCACATTTCCTATTTTTATTTTCTGTTTTCAGAACAGGATGTTGGGTGATAGAGAAGAAACCGCCACCCAGGCAGAATGCAAATTCACATGTGCTGTTACCACTGGCTCTATGTTCAAGTCCCTGAAAGTCCTGAACAAACAGGGAGATTACACCACCTTCTGGACACAAGTCTAAGTCACGCATACAGTTCACTTCATATAATGGATGGGAACATGCCATGGAAGTGCTGTTCAATTAGCTACTCTCCAGGTCCAACCTCATGTTTTACCTCCACGTGAAATTTAGAATTTTCCTCTTCTGCAGAAAACTTTCATAGTCAGAAATTCCTCTTGAGAATATTATTTAAGGAAAGCACCAAGCTGCTCTGGAGCGTGAGGTGAAAAAACAGCATGTTTGGAGTCTCCAAAGGTTTTGAACATTTGAATGTGTTCAAAGTTTTCCCAGATTCTATTTTAAGACAGTAGCAGATGCAAAGAAGTGAGACAAAAAAATCTTATCATATAAATTTAATCCAAGCTGCTTTTATTCTCACATCAAGAGTGCAGATGCTTGTGGGAAAGAAGGGTTGTGCATTTGCGCACCAGAGATGAGCAAATATATTCTCTTTCCACATATCAGTCACAACCTTCTCCAGGAAGTACAGGGCATGAGAAGCAGGCAGACTATTAGAAGCTGCACGTCACCTGTCCTAATTTTCCTTTCCTTTCATTTTGTGCTGAACAAAGACACAATATAAGATGATCACTATTTAAGGATACTGCACAAAAGCCACTGCCTCTCCTCCATCAGACTCCTTTCAGTATTTCTTACCCAGAATTTTTGCTCTTTGGAGGTTGTACTGGCAAACACTAGAAATTCCAGTTTCTCAGAGGGAAAAAAGAACAGTGGGATCTTCCAGCCCTCCTTTTGTTTTCTTTGTATCACAGCAACTTTTCCAGCAACAACTTTCAGTTCCAGAGTATTTCCGAATGCACAGCATCCACATCCTCCCATAGCAGCCCAAGAAAAGGGTGGGAGAAAGGCTGACACAAGAATTTAGTACTAAAGATATCTATCTGCCTAAGACAACAGGGAGCACTACTAACAAAGTGATGGCCCAGAAGGGGAGATAAGGAAAGAAAGAAAGAAAGAAAAGCCTTTCTTACCCTTCTCCACTTGCACAGAGTTTTGTTTTGACAAGGAGTGGGAACATGTTCTTTTCTACTCCCAGCACAGGAACCTTGGGAAGGTATGCCCCATCTTCAGTGCTGCCCTGGCACAGGAGCAATCTTTGGCACTATGCAAGACTTCCACCCTTTTCCTAACTCCTTCAAATAAGGCTTCATCATCTACCTCATGGGATTTCAGCCTTGCAAAAAAAGACAAATGTCAACATCTCACTCCTTACTAAGGTTAAAGAGAAGGGAAAGCTTATAAACAGAAAATATCAAGACTCTCACTAGCATTCATGAACAGAATGGATTTAAAAAATCAGCAGGATTGTATTACCCAGGATATTACTACTACAGTTTAAAATATTCTCTGTAAATGTGATTCTTCTGGAGAATAACATTTTCACTGCATTTTCCAAAGCCAGCACATTTTACGGTTTACCTGTACAATATATTTTCTTCCAGCTGACAGCGTGAGGAATTTCACTCAATAAAATTCACTGTTTGAAAAGCTCAAACCAATCACCTTGCTTTAGACCAAGATGTCCACATTCTCCATGCAAAATACAGAAAACATTTTTTTTTCTTTCCCTGGTATTGAGAAGGGGTGTTTTTTATAGGGCTCTTGGTGCCAAAGAAGATTTATGAACTGCAGAAAGGTGAGAGGATATGGGCTGCATCTGAGGTAATAGAAGATCATTTTATAGCCTATTCTTTGACATCCTGTAAACTTTTACCCCATACTGCAGAATTTGACAAGGCAGAAAAAAAAAATCCACGTTTTGCTTTCTATAGCTAGTGTGTACTTTTCTACCACTTAAACCCATCACGATACAAAAATAACAGGTCCCATTTCAAAAGAAACTGTGTAAGTATTCTGGCCACCAGCCAGGCTACCAAAGTGAGCCATAGCAAGCAAAAATGCACAGGACTAGCAAAAATGAACAGGACTGACTGATTATTTTTCCTTCAGTTGTGCTCCTGAAAGTAAAGGCAGATGTAAAGTTATGCTATAGCTATTTCAGACCTTTCAAAGAGTTAAGGAATACTTCCAAATTTGAAGTAAATACAATCCAAGGCTCTCCAATTGGTTCTTAACCTGCTCCAACGCTAAGCAAAACAGAAAGAAAAAAATTGGAGCAAATTTTATTGTATTAGCAAAGAAATCTATTAAACACAGCAAGACTTTTTATTATCATTATTATTATTACTTATTCTACCCATCTATCGATCCATTTATCTATCCCCTAATCTGTCCCCCACCCGTCACCCCCACTCTTCCCTTTTGATCTCATGTCAAGGGTAGTTCTAGCTGTCAAGGCAGGAAGAGTCTGTCATTTTAGACAAGACAGACATCAAAAAGAGAGTCCTTTTGCAATTCTTGACTTGGTACCAACATTAAGAAAATACTTAATTTCAGAGAGAGAGAGAGGAAAAGGAGAAAACCAGGAAGCCTGTAGCTTTAAAATATTCTGCAAGATAAAACCAGACTGGTTCCAATGAAAGCTTTAGCACCACAAAGAACTTTCACATTGTTTTGCACACTGATATAAACCACAGAAGTCAAAATGTTTGACATAGGGGTTAGCTAAACACAACGTTTTTATTAATGCAATGAATACAATTATCCTCCTGGTGTCTTCTGACACTAAAATTTTCTGTCATGCAGAACTGCCAACTTTTTTAAACTCACAACATTTGAGAAAAATTGGTGTGTGTTTCAGATGTGACACCATCGAAAAGAAATAGCCATCAGGGAACAAATACACAGCAGCTGGCAAGCAAAATACATTAAATATCTCAATAACCAACTGTTATTGATAATGTCCAAACAGGGCAACTCTTTTTATTTCAGTTTTTATTTTTTTTTATATTTTACCTTTCTTCAGCGTTTCTTTCTGCCAGCTTATGCATAGTAAATGATTAGTATCACCTGCAATAGCACTCAAGTTTGGATTAAGCAGTTACCTTTGTCATTACATATACAGACACACACACACTCTGTGCTCTCTGATGTAAATGTTCCTTTATCTATTTGATCAATAGAGCCACTGTTATACTGACCTTGTGCTTCAGAACAATAGCTGCAAGGTGTTCTTAAAGGTAAAAAGGCTACTGGTTTTGTTTTCCAGTTAGGAGGAGGACTCTGAGCAAGACTTCCATAATAAATGTTGTTACATGCTGTCTCAGATGAGAAATTTTACTAGACACAGAAGAAACAAAAAGGCTTGACTATGGCTTGCATAATTAAAAGAAAGAGATTAGTAAAAATGTTCAGATTTCCTGATTTCTATTAGCAGCAACCTACATGAAGGCTCCCAATATTATGAGCTGTTCTTGCATGGGAGCTGTAGTGATCTGGTGACTACCCAAAGCACCTGTAACAAAGGACGTGAGTCCCAGCTTTGGGAAGAAGAAAGGGTTTAACTCAGAACTCCTGCAGATGTACCTTCAATGCACACATGATTTTGTGGGTTTGATAACATTCAGCAGTTTGCTTCCTAAAATGATAGGTAGCTGTTTTTCATTTGGTTTATATTATGATGATGGTGGGACAGCAATCACCAATGCTCTACCTCTGGTTTCTAATCTACATAATCTACTAAGGCAATGCTGGATGGAGATTGCCCTCCTTCAGTTACTTGCTGCTTCAAAGCAGCTCTACAAATCCAGTTTTTGAACTGTGTCTAATCCACAAACTCTTACTGCAGTGGACTTCAGTGCAGAGATTCACTGACCTGGAACTGAAATCACCTTTCACTGTCCTTTTCTCATGTCGATGCATTCAACTGATAAAAGATAAGTTGTGGAAAACCTTTACTTTTTTTATGTGACAAAAGGAAAGACTGCTGTAAGAGCAGGTCAGAAGGCAAAACATAGATTTAATCTGCAAGTATTAGCTGCAGCAAAAGGTCACCACACAGCTGGCAGAGTAACATCTCCTCTTCCCAGCACTTCACGATGCAACAGCAGAGGGTGTTGCAGATCAGGTCTAAGGTGCTCTTAGGAGAATGATGTAGGATTTGTTGCACAGCACTTGGATTACTTTTTTTTTTTCCTGGCTGATGCTGTTACGTTTTTCCTAAGCATTAGCACCAACTCAGAAATAACCTGAAAATAATTATGACTGAAAAAAAAACCCCAAACATAGGCAAGTATGAAAAAAGGAGAGAGTCAACACAAGGCACCATTTCCTTTCTATTTTTCCTTGTCAATAAGTGAATGCACAAAGTAAAACAGAAGTTTAATCTGCATGGGGAATACTGACGAGACACAACACCAGTCTTACACGTGAACTCCCAAAGGCAATCACTGTCCTGAAATAAGGTGTTACACCTACCCTGGACACTGGAATAAGCACAGAGAAGAGAAAGATCATCCAGCACTTAGTGATTCCAAGAGATTGCTTATTTCACACCTTACGAAAATCAAGATCCTGCGTGCTGTTAGCCTCCCCCATTGTACAAGAAGTGAAAATCTATGGTGAATAGGACAACTGAGGAAGTCCTGAAGTCCCAAAGAAAAGTCTGCTCATTGCAAAAAGAGCATCCTTCTGTTGATCCCAGGCTTCTCTCTTGTCCAACATTCCCATGGGAAAACCCTGGAGACTAAATTGTGTAAATCCTTCGGAAAACTTCCGCATACTACAAACATAGGCCTTTTTTGTTTTTAATTTACAAAGAAAACAGAAATAACTCTTTTCCAAACCTGGGCACAGTTCTCATGTCAGTATCATACCATGCTCTTCTTATGTCTGTTATCGAACAAAACAGCTTTATGGCTGGATACAGCACCAGAACAAAGTAACACACCCTTCTAAATAGCTGCCTTAACTGCTTTATTGAAAGCAGATAACGACCCAGTAAAATTATGTTCAGAGGAGGAATGCCATGCTTTCCCTGTAGTATCTGTATCATTGTTAAAACCAAAATCTTCAAAGATGCATCCTGCGGGCAGGGATTGGTGAACAATCATTCAAAATTCCTGGTTACAGACAGAAACCCATGATTTCTCCCAAGTGACATTTTACTGTGATAGCTGTTCTCAGTCAAAAGCCAACCATCATCTGCATGCATTAAAAACAAAATTAAGTGTTTGATCCATGTGTTTTTAATACACAACTTGGTACAAAACACACATTTCAGCGGCTGTAGGCATTTCACACTGACACGAATGCAACCTTCTTGCACCAAGCAAGAAGGGAATTTTTACCCCACCCTGGTTCATGATGTTGATAGCCCAACCAAATGTAAGCAGGAAATCTGTTCTGCTGGAATGACATGCACAGCCCCACAGAAACATCATATTTCTTGGTTTAGGTATAGGACACAAGACTGCCTTCTAATGAAGTCAGCAATAAAAAAACCATTGGGAGGAACGGACAGATGCAGAGAAGACAGAACCCTTTCAGACTGACTGTAGGGTGCAAATTAAGGAGTAGATTAAGTGCTCTCTGTTTTCATTTCTCTACTCAAGTATCCTAAGTCTTTTTCCTCAGCATGCCATAAATACACATTCTTCTTTGTACTTTACCTAAACTCAGTTTAACTGAAGGTTCATTTCATTTCAACTCTTAGTCAAAGTTGAGGGAAAATAAATATCCTGGTGCTAGAGAATCTCCAAAGTGCCCAGCTCCCCAAACCACGTCTTGCAGGTTTACCTATGTAGATATTGCTGACACCATTTTGAGAATATTTTGACAGTATTATTTGACAGCTGAATATGACAGAATTAAAAGATAAGAAAACCACTCCAGTGGTAAAAGGGAAGTTTCTGGCATGTGACAAGGTCCCTGGAGCACTAAGTGCTTGCCTGGGAATGAAAACTACACAGCAACATTGAGAAAAAAAGCAGAATATGTACCCTTCCCCATCAATCATATTTGCTCCCTGAAAGGGAGATAAATCTCTTCACTGACTAAACAAGATAAATACATACCTTTAAGCAGCCTTGCAGATTTTGCCAAAGTTTCTGTAAAAATAGCTTTTTAATGGAAAAAGTTACCTGGGTTTTTGTAGATGCTAAGCACATCCTTGAAATAATGAGGTAAGAATCTTTCTAATAAAAGCAGCACATCCTCCAACTCCTCCAGAATGCCCACAAGCAGGAAATTCTCATTAACGTTCAGCTTTGCTCTTTCAAGGGCCCATTCACCAGGCTCCCTGTATGAAATTAATGGATGGAGAGAAAGGGAAAAGAGGAGGGGAAAAAGAAGTTTAAATATGTATTTATTTCAGAAATTCAAGCCAAGGACACAGCTGAATAAAAAAATATTTCATGCTGCACTTCCAACAGAGCATAAAAAGCCCCCACCAAACTAGAGTGGCTTACTGAGCTTTCCTGTACATCTAGAATTGGTTTGGCATGTGAAAACATGATCATGTTAGAAGGACATTAATCAATGTGTGGAAATACTCCACTCTGAAGACATCTCTCACCAAGTTATTCCTACACTCAGACTTGTGAACTCCTGTATTTCAACTCAGAAGCATGACCCACCTCACAGGACGACTGCCCTAGCTGATGAAGGGTGCTAAGGGGTGGCAGTGTCCCTGAGCCACATCAGGAGAACTGTTGCAAGCAACCACTGCCTGCTGTTGCTCAGTGAGTACTACACAGGAGGCTACTGGCCTGTTTCCCACCTTGTCCTTCCTTTTAACTTCTGCCAAAGTCTCCATGAGCTTCCCTTTCCCTTCCATTACCCCTGACAGCCCTGTTGGCTCTGCTACAGATTTCACATTTGTTTGCTCTGAAGATCAGCTTAGGGTTATTCTGTCTTTTCCCCCCAACAAAAGAAGCAGCAGAACACCAGTAAAACTTCATGCTTCTTAGTTTCCTGGAAGCAGAATTTGGTTAGACAAGCATAAGAATCCTAAATCCCTTAGGCTAACTTACATTAATTTTGTCCTGAGAGCAGCAGTCAGCATTCATTTTAATAGGAGATAAAATGCAAGTGTCCCAAATTAAACGAAATCAGCTTTTTCACAGAGTCCACCTGGTATGATGAACACCTGAGTCACATATGCTATCAGTGAATGGCTGGAGACTGCATCTCTTCTCTGGCTCCATTAGGCTATTATAAATTCTATGCAATAGTCAATTAACATTTGTCAGAATGTCTTTTGATAACATTCATAAAAGCTTATTGCTACATACTCCTGCTAGAGCAGACCTGGAGCAGGTTTTTCATTTCCTGCCACTTTCTGTGCACCGATTCATTTTCTGGAAGATCAGAGTATCCTAACAAATCTTTTAAGATTCCTTGAATCTCCTTGTGAGACTACAAAGTACCTGAAGGAAGGGCATGATAGAAAACCCATTTGTAACAAGCTACAAAACGGTACTTCAGTATACTGCTTAGGAACCTCATAGAGGTATGTGGTGAAAGTACTCAGGTATGTGACTGCTGTTAATGGGATTACTCATGCACACAAGTTAAATATGCAACCATAAGCATTTGCAATTGAGGCCAAAATACATTAAGAAAAATTGTGTAATGAAAATGAAGTCATGCATCTGTTTTGCTTCTTAATCATAACTTCACTTATGCCAAAAAACTAAAGCAGGATTTTACAACAAAGATACTTAGAAACTGAGGCATAAGAAGGAAAACATTATCACATGTTATTACTGCTCCAAAAAAGTATGGCTTTTGAAAAAAATTTTTGAAAACATCTGCAGTTGTCCCACTCTGGAGAAGCAGTAACAATAAATAAATAGAATACCTCAAAGTTGAACAAACCTAATAAAGAACATGCTGTGACCAACAACATGAAAGTACCTGAAAACAGGAAGACAGCTAAAATTATTTACATAAGGGGTAACGGGTTCAAACTTAAACAGAGCAGGTTTAGATTGGATATAAGGAAGAAATTCTTTCCTGTTAGGGTGGTGAGGCACTGGAATGGGTTGCCCAAGGAAGT
>JBCJKH010049226.1:0-21476 GCA_039877255.1 Loriculus beryllinus
GGCGGAGAGCGGCTCGCCCCCTCCCCCAGGTCAGTGCTGGCGCGCGGCGGGAACCGCCTCGCCCCTCCCGCGGCGGCGGCGGCGGGCGGGAGCGCGCCGCGGGGAGGGAGACAGGGGAGGGGGAAGGGCGGGACGGCGGCGGCGCGGCTGCCTTTGACGGGTGGCCGCCGCCGGTCCTAGCCGCCGCGGTGCCCTGGGCAGGGCGCTCTGTGGCCCCTATTGAGACATTACCCCTCCCGCCCCGGCCGGCCACGGCGGCACGGCCGACCGGGGCTAGGCCTGCCGCAGCGCCTGCGGGAGGATGTGGGCCATTCGGCCCGGCCTTAGCCGCCCTGTCCGCGGCCCCGATCGTGACGCGACTGGGGGGCTCCGCTTCCCCGCGCGGGCACGGTCGTGAGCCGAGGGAGGGGAGGCAGGTTCAGGGGCGAGAAAGAGCTCTGCTGGTGGAAGTAGTAGTGGTGGGGGGAGATTTCCTGCCTCGTCCCTTCCTCCGCCCCGGGCTGCTGCTGCCAGCGTAGGCATGCTGCCGGGCCGCTCACTGCCCCCTCCACCTCTCCACCCTGTAGTTTGGTACTGCGGGCCCGCACCGATGAGCGCCTCTCAGCGATGGCGCGGCTGCAGCGGCAGCCGAGTGTTACGAACAGGGGGCCGGGCCCCCCTCCTTGGGACGCCCTGCGGTACCTCCCCTCGACCGCTAGGGGCGCCCCTCAGCCGCCTGGGTGCCGCTTCGGGCGGGGGCGGTGCCGGCCTCGCTCTTCCTGCGGAGACGGGGCGTCTCCTCTTCCTCCTGATTGGCTTCCTGACAGCCTGCTTCCCGCCCCGGCAGGCAGCCAATGGGAGCGCGCCGCTCCCCTCCCCCCGCGCATACCGGAGGGGGTGTTGCCGGCGGTGGGGGCAGGGCGGCAGTTGCGGCCGTTGTTCACGGGGGGGCTGGGAAGGAGCAGGGTGCGCCGGCAGCGAGGCGCGGGATGAGGCCCGGGCGTACTGCTGTTGTGGGGAAGCTGGGCCGGGCTCGTGTGTGCTGGTTTGCGTGCTTCAGTCAGCGGAGCAGGCCCGGCTTCTCCATACGTCTTGAGGCGTTCCGGCTGGCAAGGCAACAGGCGTGAATAAAGTGTTCTGTGAAGGAGAGACCTTGGAAAATAAAGTGTGGTTTTTCTCCTGCTGCTTGGAGACAGCTGTCTCTTGTTCTGGTAGCTCTTTATCTCGCATATCTCATGGATTGCTTTATCCTGCACTTCCCGGCTAGGTAACTCAGCTGCTACAAATCTAATGGTCAGACTCCCCAGTGGAATTTAGTCCAGATGATCAGCGCTTCCCTCTAACTTACCATAAGCTTGTGCGGTTGAAAAGTCACCCCTGGGATCACTGTGATTCAGCACAAGGTGGTGGTGGCTAGGAAGGTGCGGGCTCACCTGGTATTTGTGAGTCTCCATTAGGTACTCCTGAGGTGTCTCCCCTGGTCCTGGGTCTCCAGCAGCCTGGGTTGCAGTTGCTGAGTTTTTCAGCTCTCATGATTATCCAGAGGTAACGGCTATAGAAACAACAGAATGCCTTCTGGACAGGGTCTTCTGGGTCCCCTTTTCAATACAGGACAAGTTTGACATGAAAATCATGATTAGTTTACTCTAGTAAGTATGCAGATAATAGGTTCAGAAATCGGGTAAAAAGCTGTTACCTAAAGGTGTTTTCTGTGTTTTCTGTAACCTAAAGGTGTTTTCTGTGGTCCCCCCCCCGGCTTTGTTTGTTTTTTCTTTTAAAGAATTGTGCCTCTTTCACCATAACATGAGTACTCACATTATGTTATGTCAGGATGGGGTTTGGGTTTGGTTTTTTTCCCCATTGTGTGTGTATCGTGCTAGTATCTAGGTATCTGTCAGGATGGAGGGTATTTTGCAGTCAGCACACAACGATTTGTTCTTAAAATGCTAGATAGAACTATTATGGTAAATGTATTGGTGGTATTAAAGATCCTTCTTTACACAGTTTTTGAAAAATAATCCGAAATCAGCATTTTCTTCGAACTATACAACTTAATTTCTTGTCTGAATTGCTAAAAGTGGATTTTGTGTTGCAAGGCAAATGTTCTTTGTTAATAAAAGCAGATGGGGCAGGGACTTGACGCTGCAATTTTTTCAGCAAGTGAGACACACCCACTGAGGTGAATACTTCTGTAAGTTTATTTGATCAGCTCTTGCAACATAGCGTAACTATAATAAGCTTCCTCTTAGCCTGAAATAACAGAATAAGGACTCTATCGTGTTTCCGTCAGCACGGGTAGAGCTGCAAGCAGGCCTTGCAGGCCCTCTAGCACAAGGGTGTACCTGCAGGATCAAACTGTAACCTCTTGCTGTAGTCAAGAGAGTCGAACAAAGCTGGATCCATGCTTGACTGTTTGTGATACGGCAGATTGAGCTGGTGCAGATCAGTGTACATGCGTTCACGGGTGACATTTCCATGCAACTCTGTAGTAATCTAATTGTTTTTCTTATGTGTAAAATCATGATTCACAGAGTCTGATGTCTTCTTTAAGGTGTGTGCTTGCTCATGGGTAATTTCATCAGTGGGGTTACTGAGGGTACAGACTGCTACACTGAATGAGCAACAGAAGGAAAAGATGCCTGCTTACGTATTGGCATAGCAACCCGTTCTACTTTTTCACCATGTGTTGCAAGCACACAGATCAGTAATGTGTTTTGGTCTAATTACAGTATTTCCATAGCATTGAAAAAAAGGATGTTTAACCCCAGTAGTGTTTGTGTGCTTATGAGTACTAACACATGCAGTACGAGCGGAGGGGTGTTAACTTTTAGATAAGGGGAAAATAGTATTATTTCTTTACAAAGCACTGATGGATGATTTTTTTCCTTTGTTTTAAATACAGTTGAGGGAAGCAATGAGACTGAAAATTCAAAATCTTCAAGCTAGATCTTTCCACACTTTAACAACAATACACCAATGCCAAAGCTTTAATAAAACTGGACGTCTGCTATTAAAGCTGAATAATGAAGTTGACAGAACATCTGACAGAAGAGCAAAGTCTTGGGATTTGTATGCTCTGAAAACTGCATTCCCTTGTTTGACAAGTCGGTATGTGCAAGTCAAGAATTGGCAGCTGCTCCAGGGAAATGTATTGGCTTTGGGAAAAAATGCTTGCTTTCGGAATGGGGAGGGTTTTTTTCCATCCTGGAAACATTTTGGTGTGGCGATGATGGAAAACTACAAGCTCAGTACAGAGCATATTACGAAGCTATGGAACATATCATCAAGATTTTACACAGTTGTATCAGCTGGCAAAATTATTCCAAAACACAGTAGCCAACCAGTTAAGAGGCCACCGAAGGCACCAAGGACTAAGCAGCCATCCAGAACTAACCAGCCACTACTGTCAGACATGCAGGTAAGAGATAAAGTTTACAGTCTGTATAACATTAAGGGAACTTCATCAGTTTAATTTAGATTCAGATTTGGGTTTAGATTAACATGTTAATGAAAGGAACATGTTTGTCTGGGAGGAGGATTTCATTATTTACCCTATCTGCAAACAGAAACAAGCTTGGTACAAATTAATGTGTCTGGTATTTTGAAGATAAAATGGAGATTATTAGCAATGTGTAAACAAAAGTGGGGGGAAGATAAATGGTTATTAATGTGGAAATATGAAATCCATTAAAAATAATTTTAACCAGTGATCTCACATTACATCCAATATTGAGAAGCAAAGTCTATCTTTCGGAATGCTTTAACTTTCCCTAGGTATCCTTGCTTGTCCAGTTCTACCCAGTTTTAAGGCCTCACTCAAACAGAATGCAAGATGAAAACGAATAGTATAAGGTTTATATTCAGATTAAGTTTCAGATAGGAAATGGAATGGCAGATGTAGCCAGTGTTACTTGAAGAAGTTTATTCCATGTGGAGAAGTAGCGCCTTGATCTTCAGGCTCCAAGGTCTGTAGAGTAACTGCAGCAACAAATTGTTTTGGATAAAATGAGATATGATTAAGTGGAACAGTGCATACTTGTGGCTGTTTTTCCTTAAGGTAGTTCTTTACAAGCCTCAATATTAGCCAAGGCAGGCCTTAAGTGTACTTGAATTAAGATGTCTAAGGAAAATCCTGGTATCAGAAGTGTTACTGTTCTCTTCAAGCTACAACAGCAACTGAGTTCCAGGATATTGTTAATAAAATTTTGTTACAGATGAAACTGAAACAAGCCTTGTGCTTTCAGAAATAGCTTCAGCAATGCAAATGTGCCCATTACGTGATCCACTGAATGTGAGCAAAAGTTTTAATGCTTCCCTTCTTGTCATCTAAGCTTCTGTTTAAGATTTTGTATGGTGAGCAGGAGTATGTTTTAATGTAAAATAAAGACTCCATTCAAGACAAGTTAGCTCCTGTTTGTATTTTCCCATTGCTTTGAAAAAAGAAAGTGAAGAGTATTAGTCCTGAAATACCATGTAATATTTCAAGCTTGCTATACATGCTGTGATGCTACATTCAGACATTGCTGATTTTTGTTGTTGGGTGAAGTGACCTTTTTTTTCTAGATTCATGAGGCTTTTAGATGGCAGTACAGAATGCAAACGGTTTCTTGGTTTGACATTTGCATGCATATTGTATGCAAGCAATATACACTGCTATTTTTACTTTCTTCCAAAGTGAAGAAATGGAGAAAATACTGCCTGACATACTGAAGTAATAATATGTATTTTAAGAAGGCTTCCACATGGCAAAATGCTCTGCCAGAATGACATCAACTCAGACCTAACAAAAATATTTGCTGTTTTTGAATAAACCCCATGTGGTTTTGTCAGATATACAGCCCCATCTACAAGAGTCCAGGCTGTCACCCAGACTGCAGGCTGAGGGTACCTTGGAATAAGCATGGGTTTTTACCTGTTTGTGTATAGAAAAACAACTGAAAGATGTGGCTGTTTTTCGCAAGATGACTGATAGAAGTAGTGCAAATGGAGAATCCTTAAGGGGATTTTCAATGCACTGTCTGTTTTCTCTAAATCCTGGTGTCACAAAACATACTGCTGCCTTCCTGCGCCTGTGTGGAGGCAACCAAGGGCCCTTGAGTAACACAGGCCCTATTACTTTAGGGCAAGCTGCTGCCTCTTCTCTTTCCCACTCTGCCTCTTGAGACACTGGCTCCTGGCCCACTCCTAAGGTTCTCAGTTGAACTCTGAGGATCTCTGGTGATTTTTGCCTGTGAGGGTGTTGCAGGTAACACCTTTCTTTTGCAGAACACTCTGTGAATGAGCTCCTTCCCACCCCTCTCCAGCACTGGTCTTCATGTGGTGTTTACAGGCAGAGTGCTGAGCAACAGCAGTGATAAATGGTTGTAAGACCAGTTTTTCAGGATAGATGGAGGAGTTACTTGAAAGCAGTTAAGTGATTTAGTCAGTCAATCAGTGAGTGGTACCACTACTCAGTTTAGTTAATTTCTTAAAGTCTGATGGTATGAAAAGCCTCTGAGCTCATTTTTAATACTGTAGCCACATACTATAGAAAAAGCTTGAAATTCAACTAAAGATGTAGTTTTTACTACACTTAGGATAAAGATTGATTCCTAAGGTGTTAGGAAGATTTAATTTCATCCTACAGGTTTTCTTTCTTAAAAATTTCTGTATGTTTCAAGTGAAAGGGCTGGGCTAAGGAGAATTATTACAGTTGTTGGTGATGCGGAAAATGAGTTGTTGAGGTACTTAAGGGTGGCTGCTCCTAGGGGTAGCTGTTGTGGTGCTCTGAATAGAATCATATTGAAGCCTCAGCTGTTGGCAGAATGGAGGAGGATGGTGAGTAGCTGGAGTTTCTTTCTAGCACCAGTTCAGATCTTGTGCTCTGGGCTTGTTTTGGTTGTTCTGCTGTTTTGGGGTTTTTTTAAGTTTGCAGGTGAAAGTGACATAGCAGAAGGCATGGCATTGATTGGCCAGTTAACATGTCTGTTTTAGAAGTAGCTGAATCACTCATTGTAGACTTTTTGGCTGTATCTCCACCAACTGTCATGGGAACTTAGACATTTAGAGTGCCTGTGGACACATATATTTTAGGCATCTTAATCTCAGATTCCACGCAATCCAAATAGTCTCCATCAAACAAGTTTTTAGTAAAAACTCACATGAAACAGTACGTTGTTAAAAGAATCAGACTAGTGCATATCCAAAATGCTATTTCAAGTATGCAGTTTTAGTAGGAAACTTCTGGTTCTAATTAAATGTAAAGTCTTTACATTGACACTAAATTGCAGCAGTAAGGCAGAAAGTCTGTCCTGTAGTGCATCTGCCCTGAAACGAACGGTAGCACAAGTAGTAAACTGTGGGAAGCATGGAGCAGAATAGAGGTTTTCAGATGGTATCTTAGCTAGAAGAGCATACTCCCTTAACTCCTGAGTTTCATGGCAGAGCATGTGTACTTCTAATAACCAGAGCTTTCTGGAAGAATTTGAAATATATAATTTGCCTTGCCAGTTTAGGGATTGAGAATGGATTTATACAGATGAAACTGTGATAATGCAACTTTCAAAGGTACAGCAGCAAAGGAACTGAAAACAGAGTTCTCTTAACTTAGACTCATAGCGCAGTCATGAAAATAGGCCTGCAAAATTGCTCACTGAATATTGTAATTACTTTTAAAGTTTATTTTGTATTAGTGATCAGTGAATTAAGATGATGCGTAAGGAAAGCTTTGGAAGTGATAACAGAATGTTAACGTTGAAGAACAGAAGTTAAGAAGTCTGGTCATGATTCTGATGACTGGTAACGGGGCCTCCAAGGAGGGCCTTGCTGTTTGATAATGTATGATTGCTGTGAGAATATAATTTGGGTTTTCAGTTGAAGTTTTATTATGGTTATAAATGTTTGCAGATGGGTACAGTTCTTTTGTTCATTTGTTGTTAGTTACATCCTGATTTGTATTAGTTACAAAAAGCTGGGAAATGGCTGATCCACAATGAGACATACTGCTTTCTGGATATCTTATACTGCATTGTACTAAAAAACATTATCATGGGACATACATGCTATCAGAACAAAGGAATTCACTTAAAATGAGTAATAAGATTTGTGAATTGGTTTATTGTGACCTGTTTGATTAATCAAGAAAATCTTTATACAGCTGACTTTCTTATTCTTCACCATGAGTCAGTCTCATTGCAAGTCATTTTTGCTGCCATTGTTTTGAATATGGCATTTTAGTTGTTCAAGATTGTGGATATTGAGACAGACTCTGGCTGTTGTGTCTGGTTTGACTGTGGTGTCAGTTGAAACCATGTTGTTTAGCACAAGATTCAGCTCTGGGTGACACTGTAGATCAGTAGCACCTACAACTGACCCAGAAGATCTGTTACTTTCTGTGCTGCAGTGTTGCAGTGGCTCATTATCTCGGCAGTGAGCTTTGTTCCTGGAATCATAGAAACATAGAATCATAGAACGGTTACGGTTGGAAAGGACTGTTAGATCATCTAGTTCCAACCCCCCTGCCGTAAGCAGGGACACCTCACATTAAACCATGCCACCCAAGGCTCTGTCCAACCTAGCCTTGAACACTGCCAGGGAGGGAGCATTCACAGGATGGAAACCCATGAATGGGCAACCCATTCCAGTGCCTCACCACCCTTACAGTAAAGAACATGATGTTTGCTTGATAAGCAGGCTGGGATAGTTAACTCCATTTATCTTTAAAATATAGATGCTAAAGCTGGTATTGGGTGTGTTTTGCTTTTGATTTCAGTGGTCAGACAAGTATGTCATAAACTGTAGGATGGGAGAGCAGTAGCAAGTGTTATCTCTACTGTTGAAGCATTTGATTGGCATTCAGGGAGGAAGGGTTCACTTTGTGGCTCTATCACAAAGTTCTTTGGTGCTACTTTCTCATGTCACCTGGTTTGATCTCAATCTGTGATTTGCTTTTCCATTTAACAAGGAGTGAGTAATCTCTTTAGTGCTTCTACCCCAGATGGACAACATGGCAATGATGTAGAAAAGAGTGAGTGAACGAAAAATGTCACTCACGATAAATTTGAGGCAAACAGTTGTCTTTATGAACATCTTGCTTCCGCCTTGCCCTAACTGAAATCTCTGTTCCTTTGGCACAGAATCTGATGCAGTGCACAGCCTTTGCAACAGCAGATGAATATCATCTTGGTAATCTGTGTCATGACCTGACTTCACATGGATATGTTGAAATAACAAGTTTGCCTAGAGGTAGATTTTTGAAACATATTAAAGCAATGTTTTACCTCGGGAAATGAAATACGGGTGAGGTAGATAATTTTTATAACTTGATGTATACTTATTCCGGTAGTCCCCTGGAATATATCATACTGCCTATAAAATACTGTTTTGCTTAAACGTTCCATTTGCCTAAAAAAAAGGCCCTGCAACTAAACTTTTCAGAATAGAATATAACAAGCACTTGCTGTTACCCTGTGATAAATTTACACTAAAAGTACTGAAAAATTAGATGCATGCAGGAAAAATAAATTTGGAAATTTTCTGATACAAAGAATTCCTATATAAATTCAGTAACTGAAAAAAATCTTGAAGTTTTGTTTATTTTAATTAATCTTTCACTAATGTGATACCATAGTGCCTCAGCTGTCAAAATGATTTTGTGATTTTAAGTGTTGCATCTTCTTTCCATACCCACAGTTCTCTTAATGTAAAAATCACTGAGGGGTGGAGAGTAAGGCATGCAAGAGAGAATCTTGATGACTTAAGTGAAATGAAAAAGATATGTACATAAATGCTTAGTTCTAATAGAATGCAATTTATACCCATTTTAGTTATTATTATTTGTTCGAATATATCCTAGCAATTGTTGAATGTTGCTTCGCTTAGCTATGTTTCAGGAAAAAAATTGGCTCTGGTTCCCATACAGGGTGTCTCTGAAGAGGGAAAGTATGGCTTAGAAATAGCTGAAGTATACTACAAGAGAAAAACAAATGGAGCTTTTTATAGCTGAAGGAACCTTATGCCCTATAGCAGATGTGGTTTTCATGTGATAGCAGTAGAGTGCCTTTTTTTTTTTTTTCCTTAGAATGAACAGTGGATGAAGCTAAGGGAATTACAGTGTTTATGGGCATTTCGGTAGAGGATATCAAGTATCTGGCTGCGTCTCAAACACTTAATAATCCAAGTGCCATAATTCTCCAGTGGGTCTTGCCCAAAATCAAGATTTTCGCATCATCATCCTGCTCAGAAGGACAAGGTGCTTTAGATTCTGGGCTTTGTCTTTCTTTGTAGTTTCATTGTATTAAAACCAGCACTAGTTTCACAGTTTGGGATAGAAACTTTGTATGATCCCAGCAAGATTGGGAATTAACTATAAGGCTGTTGCTGGTATTTTACCCTGAGAGTGGGGAGTTTGCCAGTTCTTCGATTTCTTTATGGTGTGTTACAATAAATACTCCTTACAATAGATACTTCATTTATCGGAAGTTTGGAGGAAGTAATGATGACAGGATGGTGGATTGTGCCAGCAGATCAGTTGTGTTGTGGTGGTTGGCTTGTGCATGTAGCAGTGGTTGGTTACCAACTCAAACACTTAATCTTGGAAAATCAAAAAACACTAGCACATAGAAATCTAAATCAGCAATTACGGTGTGGATTTGTTGCTTTGCATTGTTCTTCTTAGGCATGAGTATTGTTTTTAAGCTTTTTAAATATATTTTAGAGGCAAGTCCTCTACTCCACTTACAATGGACCAAATTTTCTCCAATTGTGTACGTTTTGTCTGGGGTGGATAAAGAAAGATAAAGGTGATATCTGAAAAGTCATATAAGAAAACAAAGAGAAATGTTTCTTCCGTGGTGAACTCAAACTTCACAGCCAAAACTTGCTCTAGTGATTCATCAAATCACGTGTTTCTGAACTGGAATAGCAAGTGAAAGGAAAGTTACAGAGTTCATACAGACCAATTGTGTGATCTCAATTCAGGTATTAGCCAAAGTATATCCGATACGTAGTTGTCTCTCTCTGCTGCCTTAGTCTACCTCTCCTCTGTGGCAGTAAGTTAAAATGTAGAATTTGCATACAAGTTGAACTTAATGCCTTGTTTTGCTTGTCTTGTGATCTTTCTGCAGAGGATTTGAACTTACTAAGGCTTAGCTGTTAGGCCGTGCAAATTTCTCTTCGCAGAGTCTCACTTTACAATAGAGATAGGGGCTTTTGCTGGTCTTGCTCCCAGTAGTTCTGCAACAAGGTCAGTCATGCTGAAAAGTAACGTTTTTTGTCAAAACAACATCAGGATTTCTAAAATGTTACCTATATAAGCAAGTGGAGGAGATATATAGAGGAAAAAAAAGACCCTGTTCTGAGAACCTAGCATCCACAGTTTGTAAGTTTTGGGGCATTCTACTTACACTAGCCCAAGTCTAGTACTTTGTAAGAAATGCCTGTTGGCAGTAGGAGTACCACAGGTGCATTTTATGGAGCTTTTTCAGTTTAATTTAATGCAACAAAAAAAATCCGGTTTTGTACTCTGTCACTGTTCTGCAATGCACATCAGAAATGTGGTAAATGAGGGTGGCTGGAAGGTTTGTTTCAAAAGCATGCTTCTGAACTGAAGGAAGATGCAGGTGTACCCTCTCCTGGCCTCAGGATATGTTCTTTCAAGTTTCTGACTGTCAAAGCAAAGTCAGCACAATTTGAGTGCAGATTAGTCCCTTACCATATAGAAAAAAGAAAGCTCTTCTGGGTAAGCAGATTTGAATGGTAATTTCTCTGCAGCTGTGGGGAATTTTGATAGTTGCATGTCTGCTTCTGTATTCTGTTACTGGTTATTTACTATGCCCTGCATCAGTTTTTCCTTAAGTCTTGTTCTTCAGAACTGTTGCATTTCATTAACTAGAGATTCCAGTAAACTTCAGCATAGCAACTGAGTCTTTCTGGATCATGGCACTTCAGAGCAGCAGTGTAGTTTAATACTGTAGTTTGCTGGCAAGCATTTCCATCAGAAAAATAAAATATGGGACTGACTGACCGACTGACTGATGTGTTGGCATGTAACTATTAAACTGGAATTATATGCTTAAAGCTGTCACATTTAGAAGTTTGACCAATTCTTCATTTTTTTTTTCCATTTATTTCAAACTAGATGCTGCAAACGTTTTGGTGATGGGTACTGAGAAATCTGCAAAAGATAATGATCCTGGCATGATTTTTTTCTTCAGGTAAGCTATAAATCACACCCAAAACTTTATTAAAGTTGCATTAGTAGCAGTGATGTGAAAGAAGTAGTGTAGCTTGCTAGATCATTGCATAGTAATAGTTCCTCATGAAACTCAAGGAATAGCTGTCCAATCAGAATGATTAAAAAAAAATAATCAGAATTATCTAACTGGTTGAAAGATGACTTACCTCTTCATGGGTTTTGTTAAAGTGTGATTCAAAAGCAACTATTAGGTAGTTTTTGTGAACGTATTATTAAGTTTCTTGATTCACAGTGTCAAAAACTGCCAACTGTACAACTTGAGTGTTGCACTGAAATACATTTAAAACAGCATAATTACAGCTCAGTTTTCCATTGAATTCACAGGGAAGGGGCTGTTGTGTTTTGGAATGTGGAAGAGAAAAGTGTAAGTAAAGCAAAACTGTTTGTTAAAACACCATAAGCAGATGTTTTGTCAGTCCCATCAAGGTCAGCAAGGTTGGGCTTTGTTTGGGAGCTTGGATCTCTCCATGAAGGACAGATTCTCCTCCTGTTGAGTGCAGGTACTTGCCTGTTGCTGATACGTCACCTTTGAAACTTGACTTTATGCACAAAATGAGCAAATACATGTGTAACATAGAAAGTGAGTAACGTTTTCTACTCAAGGCAGGAAATCCGAAACTTTTATCTGGTGAGACTGACAAAAAGAAAATTCTTGCAGCTGTACACCTTGAAGTTGATGAGAAAAATCAACCTGTGAATGGTTTTTTGAGACACAGTAATGTAACAGAAAATGTCTTAGAAGAAAAAGATCATTATATTTTGTTCGATTTTACTCAGAAGTATTCAAAACTTACATTTGGATAACTTTGAAAGAGTCAGAATTTGTAAGGAACTTCTTAATATTGTTTCTACTAGTTAGCAATTTTCCTGAAGGAGGATTTGTATTGGTTGATGTAGTTAAGATATGTTGATACTGAAATGACATACCCCTTACAATAATCTGGCACTCTTTGCTGAGCAAGGGGGGTATGCCACAGGCATATCTATTTTTATGAGGATATTTATAGTCAGTTGCTTTTTTTTAATACATTGATTTTTATTACTGTGGTTAAATAAAACTAGATTCTAGAGATAGAGTATGTAAATTAAACGGTGTATTAAACAGATGATACTGAGATGTACAGAAGTTCACAAGAGGATTTTCATTAAGGTAAATGAAAACACAGGGCAGTTGTTTCCAGATGCGAACAATTTCTGGATTCAAGTTCACTTTTTTTTGTTTCAGACCTGAAATGTTCCTGGTTGCCTGTCTGGTTTGGGGGGTTTCAGTTTATCAGCTGCCTACCAAAAATACTAGTTCTCCCTTCAAACCTTACCTGTAGCACGCTTAGGATGCTACGGCTGTAACTATGCTACTGATTTACAGGTATTACTGAAGACTAGCTGACTAACTCCTGTTGTTTTTGTAACTTGGGCACCTCTACCCGCAGAGTACTCTAAAAATCTGTTTGCTGTGCATGCTTAAATACCTTTGAAAATCTGATACCACGTTTTTCTTGTCAGTATTAATAACTTCAGTTGGTCTTTTGCTATCTTTATTTACAAAAGAACTACCTCTCTCTGCTTATGAAATCCTAGTCAAAACTTGAACTTCCAAACAGCTTGCTCAAATAGAGGAGGTATTTTAATCTATGTGTTTCAATGAACTGAAACAAACAAAAAAAACCCACCAGCACCAAACCAAACTGGTCTGGTCTGTAGAACAGAAACCGAAAGTAATTTGATAAAACAGGACGTAGCGAATCACTGTGAATGGACAAAACTGCTTTTTAAAAGATATTTCAGAATTGCTGTTAAGAGAAGAAGGATTTTGAAACGGACACTGAACAGAAGCAGTACTAAATACAGACTGATCATGAATAGAAATTTAAAATGTAAAACACTGTTTTCACATACCTGAGTAGGGAGGCTGTGCAACAGCTTCTCCACGAAAAAGCAAGGGCAAAAGCAAGACTAGCTTTGAGGTGCAGTTTTATCTGGGTTTTTTTAACGGGAAATTGTGTGATGCGATTGCCTATAATAGCAAGAGTTTGCATTTAGTGAGTCCTGAACTTCTCATTAAATGTACTGTGTCATAGCTAGTCCCTTCTGTAAAATAAGGCTGGGCCTCACATCACTTGGTGGAAGCTTTTGTATTACTCCATCTAGCTAAAGGAAAGCTGCCACTGAAATACAATTTCTCATTATCCAGAGCAATGGAAGAACTTTGGAAGCGTGCATGTTACAAGATGTATGAATTTCTGAGAGTCAGTTATGGTCTGAAAAGCTCTGTTAAATCTTGCTGTGTACTGGCCCTGGGAAGCCTGAGCTGGTTGTAGTTCTGAAGCCTATTAGTAGCATAATTATTACTGTATTAGTAATGACTTCACAAAGCTGGATCCAAAGGAACATGCTTGTGGAGCCTGGCTTGCTGCATTATGGATTGGCTGTTAACTCTGGCATTGTTTCAGTGGGGTTTCCATTGCTGAACTGTCCCTGGATGCAGCATAACTGGTTGGCTGAGCTGACCAGCCAAAGAGCACACGCTTCTTGCTTAAAAAATTACAATAATTTTTCATGCCTTTTTTTACCACAAGATTTGGAATAGATGGCAGTACTGGTCCTGATAATGCTAAATTCAGGATTATGGAACAAGCAGTTAGAGCTGTAGGATTGGAGTTTTTTAGTGAAAAATGTTATGTCCTACATAGATTAAGAAAAGAAGAAAATCCCTTTTGCAGGTGATCCAGCAGGTATTTTTAGATTAGTTAGCCTTAAGACCAGGCTTCATGAACAGTTTACTAGCATACAGTTCTGCACTAACAGATTATTTATTATTTTGAAGAGAGTGGTTTAAGTATGATTTAGTAGAAGATTCACCTCTTTAAATTATTTAGATACCAAAAGTTTGTGGTGGTTTTGGTTGGGGTTTATGTTGGGTTTTTTTGTTGGCTGTTGTGTAGCTAAATGCCTTTTAAGGTGAGTGCTTTTTTTAGTTCAGAATTTGTTCTAATTGCAGGATGATTTTTATGAGAGGAACCTTGTAGCTCATAAAAGGAACAAGGATGAGGATTCCTAAATCATTGGGGAAGAAAGCTTTGTGAGAGAAACGGACTCTTTTTCCTGCATCAGGTTTTAGTGTGCTTGAGAATAAAATGACAGATTATTTACGCAAGTAAAGCTGTGTATTTAACTGTTTACAGGGTAATATGTGGGCAGCTGAACCAATTCTTGCAGATTTCTGTAGGGGTAAAGGATGTCTGTAATATTTCTGTTGTTTCAGCAACCTCTGGTAGTTGAAACAAAACTGTTGACTTTAGCAGCAAACTGGTAATTTTGACAGAAACAGCCACCTGAAGTACTTATCCTAGAGATTCATTCCCACACTCAGACACATGCCAGAATCCTGTACAGCTTATTGTTACAATACACACATTGTCGTTACTGCTGCTGTGGTTAATCCTTATCCCATTTTATATATGTGGGCATTGAATGACAGTTGTTCATGGCCACAAATTCTTCCATGTGGCTACTGATAGCTTCAGAGGTGAATGGTGTTAATGGTGTTATTACTTAGCAAACCTATTCATTATTATTTAAATAACTTCAGGACAAAAGTTGTATTCATGAACCTATTATATGCGAGATCTTTGTAGAGTGATAGTATCCTGCATGGTGATTGTTCCTCTGTGTGTGCAATTGTCTTTTGCTTAGATGAAGAGTGTCATGCAAGTGCTAGAACAGCATGAAATTCAGCCATATGAAGTTGCACTGGTCCACTGGGAGAATGAAGAGATCAACTATAGAATAGGAGAGTGAGTAATCTTCAGGTACTCTATATAGAAGCTGATAGACAACTGAAACAAAATCGAATGGAAGCAGCTGGTAAAAATATACTTGTCCTTACTCTTTTTTCTAATTAGTGAAATAAGGAAAGGAGAAAACAGTAAATCTAAATTGGCATTTTTTCTGTACTGCTAAAATCGCCATAGTGAGCGTGTTCTTCAGCAGTCCCAAACAGAAACTGTGTACCTCACATTAAAAACAGATACACATAATTGACGCATGTCTGGTTTTAAGGAGGATTCCCTACATAAGTTTCGTTAGTGCCCTGTAGGTTCCTATACAAAAATGTAATTACGCACATACATCACTTCCTAGGAAAGCTGTAACTTGAATACTGTGGAACGATAACCTGGCAAGTTATCTTGCCTTGTTAAATAATGTTTTTTCATCTTGGGGAGCAAAAGATCTCTACACAAATATTTCTCAATGTAAATTATTATATAAATCATCTGTGACTTTTCAACAGCACCAAAAAACAACTCCTAGATGGGACACTGTATCACTAAGAGCCGAGCTAATGAGGTTGAGCTTATTTAAGGTAACCTGATAAGAGGACAAGTTTTTGTTTGGTTTGTGTTTTCTTTTTCCTGGTCATTCAAAAACTGCAGGTGCTACCCAGCTGTGTGATTTGTGATTCCTGAGGTATCCCCTCGTGGATTTGCAAGTTTCATAGTGAGATTGACATGATAAATTGAATGACTCCTACAGTCTTTTCGTTGCTCCTGCCTCCACTGTACATTAGAGGCTTCAGGGAAAGTAACATCATAGCAGGGATGGAGGCAGGTTGGTAAAAGTAGCAGAAGAAAAGGAAAACAAACACAGAGATAATACAGGAGATGGAGAACAGAAGAGAGGCCAGCATCCTGCTTACTCTGATTGATTTGTGTGGATGTATTAATACTGTAATCATAGCTTGCTGGAGTTTCATTTAAACCTAGAAAATTTGGTCATAATACTAGTCTTAGAGGAACTAATTTTCAGTGATTTGTTTCTGTTACTGTCAGGTTGAACATGAGTAAAACACAAGGATGGGGATGATATACATATAGAAGTGGCACGCTTTATATAAATAAACAACCAAGCTTTCTTGCATTGACTGATCTTAAAATGCTCTTTTGCTGGTGGCTTAGTCAGTAAAGGTGCTTCAATCCTGTTTTAACAGGGGGCAGTCAAAGCTTCATAAAGGAGAAATCTTGTTAAATTCTGAGCTGGATAGTGATGAAGTTGTTCTGCAGAAATTCGCTTTTTCAAATGCCCTTTGTCTTTCTGGTAAGTTAATGGTGTTTATTGTATCAGCCTATGCTATGGATTTTGTGAAATGTTGTCATAAGTGGGACTTGTACAGTGGCTGGTGGTTGGTTTAGGCACACTGTAAAGGTTGATTGCACTTCAGTGGGAGGATTTGTTTTCAAAGCCTTTTTTTCAAAGCTTTACCGTGTTTTCTGTAAATTGGAATGCATTCATTCAGTGTTAATTGTCTTCAAGTTGAACAAAGCACATTAAGAAACATGTTTCAAAAGAGACACATTCTACTGAGCATTCTGTTCCCCAGCTAATTCCAGGATAGCAACAAGTGCAGAGTCCGGTATTAGAAAGGTGTCAGTAAATTTAGGTAATTCATCCTGACATCATTTCCTCTAGCAGAAAAAGATAAGACTCCAGCTAAAGAAGTCATGTAGAGCAGTGATTCCCAGCTGGGAGGTGTACCAGTATCAGGGCTGTGGACCAAAGTCACAGGTAAATGTTTTCCAGGCATACTGGCCATGGCAGGAAGGAGTCAGGCTCAGCAGTGGGCCTACTGCTTGAGGAAGTACACCTCTCTGCTGCTTCAGACCTCAGATGAGGTAGGATGTCAGAGTAGAAGCTGACAGTAGGAAGCCTGTCCTCAAAGACCTTTAAAGGAAGCCTGGTCTGTCTACCCCTACTTTTAGGGTCAGTTACAGGATTCGTGTAGTAGTGGGGGAAATGCACCTTTAAACAGGAGAGATACCAAGAAGAGAATGTGTGTTTTTGAAGCAATATACCATTTGATCAAGGAGTACAGCATAACTGCATAGTTCTTGACTGTCAAAGGAAGAGCTATTGAGAAAAAAAGCCTTTTGTTTGCTATAGTTTTTGTATTCATAAAGCACTGCATGGAACAGTAGTGCCACATATAATGGAGCAAGCAGTTTATTCCCAGGAGGTAATTGGTACCGCTTTATGTTGGAGACATGCACATCATGAAGGAAAACAGTTCAATAATGTTCAATAAAATGAAGGATGCAAGTATAGTCCAGGTCAGATTCATGACACAGCAGGAATCAACCTCTGTGAAATAACCAGTGATAGCTGAAATGCCTGTTGGCTTTTTTTCAGGGGCTAAATTAGATGTCATTTAAGTCACTGACTTGGAGTAGGCCTCTGTATTCAGAAGATGAGTGTGAAAAATGTTTGGCATTGGATTTACTGTCAGTGTCCTGACTAGATGACACCATTGATTGCTACCATGAAAGAGTTCATTTTCACAATTAAATCTTCCCTGACTAATTTCTGCTGAGTGAGTAGGGTTAATTTTTTATCCGTTTCCACTTCGTTCTTGTTGGGAAATATGCAGACTAAAGAACAAAGGCCTGAGTTATATCATCTTCCTGTAGAAATATCTTTCCAAGCTCAAGCTGGGGCTTGAGGTAGAATTTGTGTTGCCATTGCCTGTGCTGAACAGCTTGCAAAGAAGAGAAGTTGCATCTTCACTGAACAGTATATTCACCTAAAACCAAAATGGGAGATTGCTTAAGTTACAGTTCAGCTTTAACAAGTACAGGTGGTGTGTCTGTACAACCTAACTGTGGTTTGAGTATGCTGCACCAAGTACTGGACACATGGAGCATGAGAGTTCTGCAGGACACTACAAAAGCAGTGATTTTGCATTTCTGCAGATCGGAAACTTGCAGACTCTGGAGTGGCACATCAAATCAGCTGGGCTCCAGTGTGACTCATTATCTCGAACCTCCTTTGAA
Organism: Loriculus beryllinus; assembly: GCA_039877255.1. Taxonomy (NCBI): domain Eukaryota; kingdom Metazoa; phylum Chordata; class Aves; order Psittaciformes; family Psittacidae; genus Loriculus; species Loriculus beryllinus. The sequence goes on from JBCJKH010049226.1 coordinate 18,037, forward strand.
TGTAGTTACAAAGACTTCCTACATACTTAAACACACAACTTTTGAGCTGGAGAGGAAACTCCCCAGGATCTGAACTGATGGTTTGGAGGAGACTTGCCCTCAGGGTGGTTCCATGTGCAGAGCTATGCTGTGCCCAGCCCAGACTTGTCCATAGGCTTATGAACATTGATCCTATAGCACTAATGGTAATTTGTTGCAAATACAGTGATATATAAAGAGTGCCTGGAAGCAGCACACTGGCAGATTTAAGGTTATGATTACTTGAAGGCATGTATACCACTCACAGTGTTCTTATTTGTCACCTCTGTGTTGCAGTAAAGCTGGCTATTTGGGAATCATTACTGGATAACTTTGTGGAATCCATCCAGTCAATTCCTGAGGTGAGGTCTTGTTTGTACGCCTCCCTTCCTTTTCTCCTATGCTTTTTAAAGATCAGTCTAGATGCAGCTGAGGATATGGAAAAAAGCAACTGAATGCTGAACATGTTTGATGGTAAAGCCAACAACATGGAGAAGCTCAGAACACCTCCAAAGTGGTGGGACAAGAAACCATCAGTCTTTGAAGGACTGGGACTGGGGTTCTGCATTGGAATAATGTTTCCCATGTTGTGCCACTGTTGAATGTGCATAGGTAACAGGACAGGTGGCATTTAAAAACCTGGCCAAACACCATGTGTGGCAGTTTGGGCTAAAAATAACATGCTTTAACTGGAATATAATAGCGAGTTTGAGTGAATTTACTTAAATCACTGCTTTTCAGGAGAACAACTGAAGTACAAAGCATGTAGAAATAAGATTCAAAGGGTTCAACAGAGAAAATGGCATATTTTTTATTATTTGAAGGAAATAAATGGTAATACATTGTTTGTTGTAAGGAAAAAGTCTTATTAAAAAGGCTAAAGGTGAAAGAATGCTGTCATTACTTAAAATAACAGTAGTAGGAAGAAAAAACAAATTATCTCTTGTTCAGGAAATCATTCCTAGAAAATGCTTCAGGATTTTGTTATAGATACTGATGACACACTCAGTGATTTATTGGAAAACCTGGATGAACAGTTGCATGGTGATATGCTTACACAGCTAGGTAAGCAAAGTACAAAGCAAACAAAACTTAGATGTTAGTAAGTACAATATACATTCAGATTCTAACTCATATACATACTTAAGGCTGTAAAGCACCAGACCAGTTAACTAGTACATGCTATGCTCCTTGATCAAGCAGTGAAAAACTTGTTACTTTGCAGATACTGAAGTCACGACGGAAGGTAAAACTGTCTCATGCAGATGTAATGCAGAAAATTGGAGAACTTTTTGCTTTAAGGTAACTTTTTTTGTTACCCCTAAGACATTGTCTTACACAGAACTTAATTTTTAACTTGTGCATGATACAAAGATCAGAATACACACTAAACACAGGGTGTGGGAGTGGATTCCTTCAACCCTGTTTTGGCTAGAGACGTGTGTGCTGTTCGTGTTAGAGGACCCACTACACTACAGCATCTCAGCTGTAGATGGACAGTACTAAATGTATTGTAAATGTCCAAATTCCACACCCTTCTCCTTCCCTGGGTTCAGCAGCACCTGTCTCATCATCAGTAACTTTAGTGGATACTAGAGTATGCAAAGGATACCAGGAGACAGAACTGTTAACTGCAGCCTAGAGTTAGTAAAACTCTTCTGTGAGTTCCTTAATCAGAAACCACTGCTATGTTACAAGAATTTAAAGATTGAGATTCCCCCCCCTTCAAGTGACATTTGGCCGTTGAGAATACAGAGCATTACATGTCTCTTTTACAAAAAAACCTCAAACTTGGTGAAGAAATATTACCTATTAAAAAAGCAATTCCTATTTTAAACACTGGGGTTTATATCCTTACTTGAAGGATTAGTGAAGTAATGAGCAATGATGTCCAAAGATTTCCGTGAGCAGTAGGTTGAGGGTGGGAGACTTTAGCTCTTGGCCTTCATAATGTTGAGACGCTAGCCTGGTAAATGGGTGAGCCATGCCCACATGTCCAGCATGCAGTACCAGTCACACTTAAGAGTTCTGAGGTACAGACAAGTTGTTAAGGAGCTCACCAGTAACTCATTCATGTACTACCTCAGCTTCAACACAGTCAAGGACTTCTCTGCAGATAACAAAAGCTAAGGAAGGTGACCAGTTGAGGATGCAGTGTTGCCATAAGGCAAAAGTCATTTGTGCTCAGAACTGTTACCCAGTAGTGTTCTCAGAAGTTTCAGGAGAATGTAACTAATTTTAAACAATGACAGCAATTGTAGTTTTTATTACGAAAGGAGATTCTTTTCACAATTTACTTAAAATTACAGGAAATTTTTCCTGTTTATTTTAATTGTTATGTAACTGTTTGCTTCTGTACTTACCAAAGGGAAGTTTGAACTACTGTAGTACCCATTTCTTTTTAGGCACCGTATAAATCTGAGTTCAGACCTACTAATAACACCTGACTTCTACTGGGACAGAGAAAAACTTGAAGAACTTTATGACAAGACATGCCAGTTTCTCAACATTAATCGCAGAGTTAAGGTATGTGTCTTACTGGTATAAGAATTTTCCATGCTCAGATCAGCTGTCTCCAGCTCAGCAGGGTTACATACTGCTCCTGAATGTCTGTTTTAATTGCAGAAACTGGATAAAGAAAAATAGGATCCTGTGCACTGTCCCTTTTTCCATGTGTTCATAAACCACTCATCTTTTACCCGCTTAAGGTTAACAGTACTGCCTCACGTGAATTGATTGCCTATTTCCTGAGCCACTAAAGTAGGCTTTAAATAGTTATGAGAAGATACTTAATTCCTCTTCTGAAATGTGTGCAAGAAAACAAGTAAAAAAACTTGAGATGTGATGTGTTCTTCTTACTGACATGATCATCCAGGTCAGTTTGACAGGTGACAAGATGCTTACTGCTGAACCAGAGTAAGCAACACAAAACCTACCACTTTGCTGGTTCAGCAGTTTTAAATATTTAGCTACATTTGAGGCATTCCAATAGCTGCATCTTCTTTTGCTTGTGCCTGTTCTCTGAGCAGGTATCATCTGGAAGCAGTTTGATTACTGCAGATGCATATCTAAATTCCCTGTTATTTTTTGTGAACCTGTAGATGTTCATATTGAAACCTCTGTTGCTTGTGCATGTTGCCTTCAGGGCTTTCTGTTATTTCATAGAAGAGTGTCAACATCCTTTTAGTTCTGTTCAGTGAGCCCTTCTGTGGACTGTGTTCCTCTGTTCAGTGATCTCATTCCAGTTACAGAATCCAGGTTTGCCACGTATTTGCAATCTCTTGAATGCAGGTAATGAATGAGAAACTTCAGCACTGCATGGAGCTTACAGACCTGATGCGAAATCACCTTATCATGTCCTGTGAAGAATCCTTAACAGACCTTTCCTGTCACCATCAAATGCTCCATTGTCCAGACCATGC
>JBCJKH010049227.1:0-19490 GCA_039877255.1 Loriculus beryllinus
AACAGAGACCCTCCTTACAAACACCAGTTGCCACTGCTGAAACCTATGCAGGAGCCACCTAACAGGCCAGATGTTGAAACTTGCACAGACTTATACAGATGAACCAATTTGGCTGTCAGCTTTCCTTCTCCAACAGAGAAGCCAGTTTTGTCTCTCCTGTTAAGCATCAACATGAAATGCATCATTAAATATTTGCTTTCCTGCTTGTGGTTTGGCCACAGCAGTATGTGAACAAATGTGTAACCTAAGTCCTGATCTGTGTGGTGAGCTATTAGTACGATCTACAGGTCACTGTTAGAGACTGGTTTAACAGGTGGTAGCACTCTGAATAAATGTACACAGCCCTTGAAGATTTGCTTAGAGTAGACTGAATCACATTCAAACGGGAAACTTTGAGGTTCAGTTACAAAAAGTCAGTATATAAAACCCATGGTTCTAAACCAGTGTTATAGAAAACATTTATAATACTTGTAGGAAGCAGAGAAAACTGTGCCACATAGTATTTAAGCTGAATGCAAATGAATTTTTGTGTAAAGAATTTGTACCACACAACCCCTGTTGGGGATGCAACATTAAAACATCAATTTATGAATCAAAACAGCTTATTTGAAACATTTTTTAAGCAGTACAAATGTAATAACAAAAAATAATCAACCTAATACCAAAAAGTAAAAAGCAGTTTGACCCCTTTCAAGACCAATTATTTTGTCAAAGTAAGTTTCCATCTTCAGTATGTTGGCAGAATGTCAGCATCTGAACAAAACACATCACAGTGATCTCTGTTTCATATTTTGAAGCATTTCATTACAAAGAACATAGAAGCACTGGATTGAATTACTATTTGTATTGTTGAAAACCAGCTAAACATTAACCAAATTCTTTCTCTAAACAAGGAAGAAACAAGTTCTAGAACTGCAGTTACAAGAGCTGTCTGCTGGCTACTGAATAGCTGTGTCACTGAAAGTGCTGTTTCACCGTCGTAGATGCATACTTTATCTCACAGAGAAGGAATTTCAGCCAAATGCTGGAGATTCATCAAATCCTATGCCAAGACAAGAACACATATTGTGTCATTGAATAAAAGAAAGATGGCTAGGATTTTGGGTAATGGTCGATTAACCTTTTCCACAGCAGTCAGAACAGGAAGGGAAAAAAATATTGATCCTGTCATGACTGGTACTTTCTGTATGACACATGCAGCACATATTTCAGACTTTTGTTATTCTCTTTTACAGTCAAAATGTTAAGGTGTTTTAACACAAATAAATGGTCATTTCACAATTTAGGAGAAGCAGAAATATTTCAATGGGATGTGAGTGTTTCAATGTTTCATAAATTTTCACTCACTCTTGAAAGATAAAGTGTTTGAAAACCAGAAAGTGTGACTGACTGTATTACTGACCACTGTACTAGGTTTTCTAATCTAACTGAAATTCAGAAAGTCAGCCACTCAGGAGGAGGATGAGGCAGAGATTGTTGGTAACTTTTATACATGAGCTGCATGTTAAAACCAGGGCTCTGATTTCCTGACGATATCTAAAGAATGACTGTTATATTCCCTGCCCTTTTTTGTTCATGGTTCTGACATTCAGGTTTTAGCCCTGGACAAGAGCACTACTTCAAATTTGTGTTACAAAATACTCATGGGGAGTTGTAGAGATCTTTATGAGTAACCAAATAATCTAGGTGCATGAAGTTATGAACAGTTATAGTGTAAGGTAGAGGCTGTGATTCCCCCCCTCCTTTTTCACAGATACAAAATTTCCAGCCACAGTGAGAAGCAGATAAAAAAAAAAAATTATATTATCTAATAAAACTTGAGTTTTCTGTTCATAAAGTGTTCTCAAGCCAATTAAAAATGTTCATTGTATTCTGTGCAGATGCCTGGAATAAATTGCCTGAAGTGATTTTAATTAGGTATTGATTGTTTATGTCAGCCAATAAGTATTCAATACTTAAGATTTCTGATAAATCATTGAAACATTAGGTATTATTTCCCTTCCCTTAGTGGGTAAATATAGCTTTTAAGTATAATCACTATTTATCTTTGTTTAGTTATTACATCTGCAGAGAGCTAGTTTAGTTTCTGAGGATCATTTAAGTATAAAGTCAGGTACAGCTGTTAACAATGCAATTGCTCATAACAACTTTTTGATTGTACAAAGAAGAATGTGTTGTTTTGATGTTTTATTTTTCTTTAACACTGTAGAGTGTCTAACCTCTTTAGTTAAAGAGAATAGAAAAAAGTAGAGCAGATCTTGTCCTAATTTTATTTCGTATGCTCAAAATGTTCTGTCTAAAGACAGCATCCAAACCAAGAATGACAAAAATCTTTGTGTTCCAGCTATAAGGAAAGATAGTCTGAGACACCAAAGTAAAATCTCATGTTCTTTTGTTAGCATGCAGCCAAAATTAAGTTGTCCCAGAATACTGCATGTCTGCACAGCACAGAGAGGTCTCAAACTGAAATACTAAGTGCCCAGAAGTGAGATATTGTTATCAGCACAGAGCTGGTACAGCTGCACAGAGCTTGTTAAGTTGCCTTCAGCCCTCCAACTATCTCGTTCAGACGTGTATTTGGCCATGGTGTGACAATATGTTAAACTCCCTGCCTGGTTTCTGGTGGCAGATCAAAAATAGTGTGGTTAAATGATGCAAAGTGCCAGTCATACATCATTTAGCTTGTATTCTGCCTGTTCAGATACGTTCAAACACCCCAATGAATTAAGTTTTTATCAGAAGCTTGGTTCCAGATTAAGTTTTGTCAGTTTTCCCACATGGAACATAAAAACCGTAAAAGTTGACATAAATTTGATATCATGTGCTCTGGATAGTTTGACAAAATAAGTGTTTGTCCAAGCCCTTCTTGATCAAATTGGTTCATTTCTTCCAATAGCACACAGGTTTGATGAGGAACATACGACCTAGGGATGTCTGAACAGGTGTTTAACGTATAATATAGACATAGAGAAAAAAACAGCAGACCAAAACCATACTTCCTTCCCTATTTGGAATCCAACCAATTGCTTACAACTCTCTATTGCTATTACAGATATCTAGAAAAAAACCCTGTGCTTGAACTAAGCTGATCAATGACTGCCATGACTGATAAGAGAATAATAAACATAAGTGTTTATGATGGCTTCTTAATCGACAACATCTGTGTTTTTTCCCAACACTTAGCATTTAATGTTTTAAATTCCTTACCTGAAAACAAGTAGAGATGAAACTTCTTCATGTTTCATTAGCTCTTTTACCCTAATATATTTACGTATATTCATATGTATATATTTAGATAAAATAACATATATATCCATACATAACTAAGTGTGTGGAAATTAAAAAAATTATATATATTTTTTTTTTTATTTAATCTTTACAGTTTGGGGGAAATTTTACAAACACCATTATGGTCAACCCTGAAAAGTCAAAACTAAAAGGAAAACCAGAACTAAAATGTTTTTCTCTTTCCTCTAATCACCTTAAAGCCTTGTGATTTAAAAGATTATTAAACATTTGGTCTTGGCATCGTTTGTAATCCACAGGTTTGCATTTACTTGTAGATAAAGTTCAGTCAGTTCTGAATAGTGAAGGAATTATTAAAAATGAGTAGTGTTTCCACGAATGATACACAAGAGCTAAATTTGTCAGATAAACTATTTCCAAAAACATTTGGCTTGGCTCTAAGTAAATAACAGATATTATGAAAAGTAGACCGTAGTTTTGCTTTTTTCCTTTGTGTTAGTGAAATATTATTAGAAATATAGTTAAAGAGTTTTAAAGTTTTTTTGGCATGTATTCCTTGACATCTTGAGGATTTCATTTGTCGTGTGTGGAGTTAGTAGGCTAGAAAGGGCAGATAGGTAACCAGGGCTGTTACAGTCCTTACAGTGAGGTTTTACCCTGATAACTGGCTGCTTAAAAAAAAAAAAAAAAAAAAAAAAAATTTCTTGTTTATTTTCTCTCAATATTTTTCATATTACAGCTGCTCAGTTCTCTGTGTAAATGTAAAAAATCTGTATTTCCCTCTTAACTGTTCCATTCTCAAACTCATCCTAAACTCTGAAAGTGAATCTGGGTTTTCTCTGGCTCAGACAAAGACCATGCAATCTGACTGCTGTAAGGAACTTGGTTGATGATGTGCCAGCTGGAGCCAAGCCTGGATCATTCCCCGAGAGCTACACTGGTTCTGCAGAGCAACAAAAAGCACAAGTAACAGCAATTTGCTCCAGCAAAAATGCTGAGCACATCAACAGATAAAGTATGACGTGTCTCAGAGGACTTTTGTTACCTTTGTAACTCTGCTGCTCTAGATTCCTTAGTCTTGGACAAATCACTCCACTTGCCCTTGCTGTCTTTTCTACATCCATAAAAAGAAATAGTCTGTCAAGCAGTTGCTCTAAATTAGAGCTGAGACTGCATAATAATTACTTGATGTAAAGATATTCAGAAAACAGCTTAGTATATGCAGTTTAGTCTTATTTTAAATGTAAAAATGTAACTACAAATACTGAAGAATAAAATAAAGCTGTATGTGTTTTCTTAGAAATTACACATTGACCCTCACTGAGAAAAAAGGAATACCTAAATAGCTAATCATCCTGACATGAAGTCAATTAACATTTATAACAAAGTTGAGGACAAGTGATGCATAAAATCATTAACAATTATCTACTATTTTCAAAGACACTGTTGTAGCAGTTACTGAAGGAAACCACAGTCTGTAGAATTATTTGATGGAATCATAAAGGACTGTAAAATTTCCTAATCAGAACTGATGTAAAACCAGACAAAATATTAAACTGAGCAGGACTTAAAAATATAAAAGTTTAAAAAAAAAAAAAGTAAAAAAGAAGAGAAGATGGAACTGAAAACAAAAGAAAGACAACAAATGCTAATTGATATATTATATTCACACTGGGCCACCAGTGGTTATATACTTGTTCATACATTATGTTAATCTGTAGAAAACCTTTCTTCCTGCCTTCCCAATTAATATTGTACAAATTATTTCACAATTTCTTTGTACTTAGATGTTTTATGCTTTTTTCATCATGTGACTAAAAAGCCTACACTTAAACTGTCTGCTAAAATCTTTATACCAATAAGTTTCTAACCTTCCTTATAGCTTGCTTCCTGCAACGCTCAAGAGTTAGACACCAAAATACAAAGAGGAGAAATAGTAGTCTCCAGTGCCTTTTAAATTGTTGATATTCTTGCCAAAGACGCATGAACGCGTGACATACGTTTGCCAGAAAAGAGAAGTTATGATGAGATCAAAAACTACTGGCTATCTTTGTAATTATTATTATATAATTACTTTTTCATTTTTATTATTAAAATAGTAATTATTTTTATATTCAACATAATTATTATTAATTATCCTTTATAGTTATTGTTCAGATATAGAAAATAAGCTGATGGATGCTATGGACATGTTGCAAAATTCCAGACTTCTTGAAGAGCGAAAGTTAAAACTCCAATTGGGGGCATCTTTGCATAAATACCTACTGAAGGACAGAGCACACATGTAAGAACTAACTTACAAGTGGGGAATTAATGCAGGATGATATCTTTTTTGGAGTTGCACTTACAGTGTTTGGGATGGGAGTTCATGTATATGATCCTTTATCAAAAAGTTGATTATATGACACTCAGAAGGAAAAAAAATAGAAACTGCCTCGCTACTCTGGCATATAATTTGGCTCTCACAGAAGATTCTGCCTCATTTCGTCAAATGTCATCTATGCTATTTCATCAAATGTGACGAAGCAGGTACCATGTAATCTGAAGAAGGAAACACACATTTCAGGACACAACTGTCATGTGCTTTCCTTCCTGAGGCTGATTCAACTTCATGACTAACATATACTCACCAGTGAATTTAATTTACAACGGACAAAAATTTTCTGCTGCCTGAAGGAGTCAATAAGAATTAAAAAGATAATGTAATGATAATGAAAAGCAAGAAGTTTGTTTTCTTTTTTTTTTTCTTTTTCTTTTGTTTGGCTTAACAAAGTCCAAACAACTTCTTTTCTTTCCTGTCCTAAAATGTCCTTCTCAGCTCCTGGTGTTTGAAGTACTAGTTTTGTATTTACTTTTTTTTTTTTCACCATTATGTTGACCTTCTTTAAGTTTCCAATACTTCTATCACAGATTACAGTTAAACCCTACTTGCCAATTTGTTATGCTGTTGAAGATTTAATTAAAAAAAAAAAAAAGGAATCTGTATGAAGATTTTACTGGCTTACTTTTCAAAGAAGAAGCTATTGAAAATAGCTGGATAAAGAACAAAAGCCAAATAATCTATTTCTCTATGAGAGGAATACTCTATAACATATTCAAAACTGTGCAAAAGAAAAAAAAAAAAGAAGTGATTTCTTCAGTGAGGCTATAAAATAAATTTTAATAATCCCTTGTAGGGAGATTGCCAGGATAAAAGTTAGTTCATACTCCCCGTTAATGTCTTAATAGACAAGCATAAATAAAAAAAACAACAACAAAAAAAAAAAAAAAAAACCCAACAAAAAACCAGACAGCTATGAATTCTTTAGATGCAATTCTGTGATACAGTGGTTGTAAAGTCATTACATAATAGTAAATAACCTATATTACTGTGAGAGCAACAGAGATATTGTTACAAGGATCCTTCTATACCATTCTTCCTCTTCTGTGCCTGTCATGATCTTGGTACCTCATGTACGATTTATAGAGGAAACTTAAATTAGGGCGATGAAATATGAAAGGAAGTGTTTGCTGGTGTTCAAAATCGAGACAAACATGTCTTTACTCAAAGTAGACAGATGTGCAAGTGCCTGTTTGCATGCTGGTGCATTGAAAAGTTCAGCATTTCTAAAGAAACAAGCGTATTTGACAGAAGTTTATGCTGGGCTCCTGAGTGAGAAAAGCAGAAAACACCCATGGTTCCTTGTAAAGTATATTTGCACTGAAAAAAAAAAAACCAAAACCCCACAACAATGAAGATCAGCAGTCCCTGAGCTAGAAGAGATTTAGCTGACAAACCTGTATGGCATAGTGCAGCTCTTTGTGGGACTAAATTCAGATCTAGAAACAATGCAGGTTCATTTGAAGAAAATGCATTTGAGCTAAAACATCTTGACTTTGCAGGGCAGCTGTACTGCTCAGCTAGGTACCTCATTCAATTACTGACTCATTCCAGCCTCAGAGGGAGGTATGCACATACTCATTTCTGCATTTCCTTGAGTAGTCCAGGCAGAAGTGCTTAAATGACCATGCGCCTGCTGGTGTAGGCACAACCTTAGAAAAAAGTTGTCAAGTCACTTGCAACTCAAGGAGCTGTGTGAAATAGTGGGAAGCTTGCACTGAATGGTTGCACCCTGTGATTAAGGTGTTGGGTTTTTTTTCTATTACACTGCTGTAGCATACCATGGAAAAAGGACATCTCCTCTGCGGGAGCGAAGCGGGGTGTAGCAGAATGCAAATTGTTCACTCAGGCCAACAGCAGGAGCAAGAACCAGGAACTGCTCTGGGCTTCTCACTAGAACCGAGTTCCGCAGGACACAACTCTAAAAATGAAAACTAGCATACGCACAAAAATGCCTGTAATAATGAAACAAAAGGAAAAGTGTTTATTAAAAATCATATCTGAAGATTTAAGATGAAATATTTCTATAGGTACCCAGTAAAAGTTTTAAAGGATAATTAAATTTAACTTGTTCAGTGAGGCAGAATTCACAGGATGACTAATAGCAGATACTCACTATTAGCATAGCAGTTTAAATAACTGAAACTGTAATATATTTTATGTTGTCCTTTTTTAGTGTAAGCAATATTGTTTAAAAAAGATTTATACTGACAAATTAGTCCCGTTATTGCAAACCTAAACATTGCAGTATTACGTATTTTAAACAAAGTAGATTTCTTATAATGACTTTCAGCCTTTCATCATTATTTCCAGTATGTCAGAAGCTTAAAACCAGAAACATACTCTAGTGGCCATCAGGCACAAACATGGCGTTTGCTCTTTAGCAAATACAATCTCTATTTGGCTGCCTCCTTGTTACCTTTGAGATATAAATCCTCGTGGTCCCTAAGCCGTATTGCCACACTGGCAGCTGTTTCTAGTTTAAATGTGGTCACAGTCTTAGTCACTACAATTATTCCAGACAAACAGTTTTCAGGGGAAGATGAGCACCCATCCTGTAAGTTCCCAATAGTACGAGTACAAAACCATCTGAAATTACTTTAAAAAAACCCCTTTACAGTTAGAAGAGGTCAGCTCCCATGCTAAGTCTAAGAAACTGAAAACATTCAAGAAATAAAGAAGAGTCTTTCCTGAGAAACAGATATTTTTCAAGAGAGATGTTTGTTTGTCCTTGTAATTGGTGAGGAAGAGGTGCCAAGCATTATTACTTTCTAAGAGACAACCCTCATTTAGTGTCTGTGTATCTGCAGTGAGATTCATTCAAACAGCTGCCAGAGCTTTGAACTACAAAATAAGTGTATCTCAATGGGAAAAATTTTACATACCTACCTTCCATTGATTCCAATATCATGAAACCCATTTTCTACATTCAGTAGATATTTTCACTGTAGTAAAGACTATAGTCTTTACTGTAGTAAATATTTCAGTGTAGCAAAGACTGTAGTAAAGACAAGACTATTAAGATTATTTTTATTTAAGCTAATCAACAGCTGATTACCTTGTATGCCAGCATCTAATGGAGTACAAATACTGGCAGGATATAATGGCACAATAAATCATAGAATGATTTGGGTTGAAAGAGACCTTAAAGAAAACCCAGTTTTGACCCCCTGCCATGGGCAAGGACCCCCTCCATTCAGCCAGGTTGCTCAAAGCCCTCTCCAACCTGCCCTTGACCACTGCAAGAGATGGGACAGTCACAACTTCTCAAGGCAAACTGCTCCAGTGCCTCACCATCCTTACAGTACAAAATTCATTCTTAGTATCTAATCTAAATCTACCTGTTTCCAGTTTGAAGTCATGCCCCTTTGTACTATCATGACGTGCCCTTGTAAAAAGTCCTTCTCCAGATTACTTGTAGGCCTAATATAGGCCGCTATAAGGTCTTTCTGGAGCCTTTTCTTCTCCAGGCTGAATAACCTCAGCTTTCTCAGCCTGTCTTCACAGGAGAGATGCTCCAGACCTCTGACCATCTTCACGGCTGTCTGGACTCACCACAGCTAGGAGAGTAGTCCTCCCCACAACCAACCTTCAGTGCACAGTACGTCTCATCTGCATTTATTTAAAGGGTAAATTTTATAAGAGTCAATCACTAGTAGCACTATACATACTGAAAATAATAATTTTTAAAAAATTCCTTTTTCCTTCTTTTTGTGTCTATGTTGACTTCTTCTGCATCAGTGTGCCTTGGTCTGTTCTTTGGAAGCTGTCCTGGGTTCAGCAGTAGCAGTCATTTTTCTCTTTCTTTGTAGCTGGTGCAGTGCCGTTTTTTTGACTTTCAGCCTGGGAACAGTGCTGATAACACCGATGTTTTTAGTTGTTCCTAAGTAATGTTTAGTCTGACCAAGGACTTTCTGAGTTTCATGCTCTGCAAGAGAGGAGGAGAAGCTGGGAGGAAGCAGAGACAGGACACCTGACTCAAACTAACCAGAGAGGTATTCCATACCACAGCACGTCATGCCCAATATATAAACTAGGGGCAGTTACCAGGAAGGGCTAGATCACTGCTCGGGTGAGGCTGTGTATCGGTCGGCAGGTGGTGAGTGCTTTTATTCTCTTCCCTTGTTACTTCCCTTATCATTATTATTATTAGTGGTAGCAGCAGTGGTTTGTGTTATACCTTAGTTACCGGACTGTTCTTATTTCAACCCGTGGGAGTTACATTCTTTCAATTCTCCTCCCCATCTGGGAGAGGGGAGGAAGAGCAGGGTGTGAGGGAGGAGTTCAGGGTTGCTGGCTGGGCTTAGACCACTACAGAAGCACATTTCAGGAGGTTTTTCTATTGATGTGATACCATCTAGGTAGAGGCTGACAAGAGGGGACTGCACTATAAATCATTATGGGTAATAAGAAAAAAAATATATAGTCACATTTTGCCAGTGAGAATATCCTGAGCTGTAATAATTGCATGATTTAAAAATATTTTAACTTCTTTTCCCTACCCTACACTTTGCATTTTGCTTTCTATAGTTAACAACATTTACATTGCTGTGCATCAGCAGGATTCTTCTTTGGACTTGTGTGTCTGATTGCCTTTTGGCTCTTAAGCACATACAATCTTTTTGTTTTTCCTCCACTTGATGCAAACAGAATAACCACTTATGTGTCTTCATGATAGAGCACCACAAAACAACCTCAGGTGATGAGAGACAACATATTGGATTTCACCATATTGACTGGAAAACACTACTTTTTAATTGGTTCTAGTAGCAATTTATAATCAATTACCAATGATCCAAAAATCAATGGAGATTTTTATGAAAGGTAAATATCTGTCAAATGAACGCATGCATGCAGTATAATAACAGCTACGATAACACTGAGTGTCTTTGCCAGGGTCCAATTGGATAAAAATTCCAGTGCCAGACCCTGTTTCAGTTCATGATCCCAAGAGTAAAATTAAGACTCAAACGAGGTCAAGTACTGAAATTAGACAGGGTTTTTTTTACAAATTACAAAAAGACAGTTAATATAAAAAAGGGAAATTATTGTAATAAAGGGAATACTGATACTACGGATTAGAAAAAAGGTAGAAAATGAAACAAACAGTCAGGGTACAGAGAGAGAGAGCAAGAGAGAATGTCACCACTGTGAATCCAGTGGTGTCCCAGTGATCTATTGTCCTTGTTGATGGTGGTGGGAGTTCTTCAGGCTTTGTAGTCTCATTGAATCAGAGCAGAGTGCCCCCCAAAAGTCCATTGGTAGTGGGTGTCCTAGTGGAGGCATCCTTCTGGAGTCCCTTTGAAGGCATCCCATAGAGTGTGTCTCATGGAGTTGCCCTCATGGCCATGTCTCATGGAGGGTGTCCCACAGGGTCCGTAGTAGTCATCTGTGGAGAGAGTCCTCACAGAGGTGTCCTTCTGGAGTCATCCTCATGGCGATGGCTCCCTGGCAATGTGCCTCTTAGTGATGCGTCTCTTGGTAATTACCTTTTCTCCTTTTGTAAGGAGTTGGGGGGAGTACCTCTGCTCTTCATGTTATGTATCACACGTTTCTGGTGGACCAGTTTCCCCAGTCTTGCAGCCAGCACTTTTACTGCCCATGTCTGCACACACACATGTCTGCACACACATGTCTGCATCAACTCCTGGGATAATACTTCACACCAATCCTTGAAGTAATGGATGGAAGAGTCTTATCTGAGCTCTTTCCCACTCATCCCTCAGGCAATGGATGGTGGAGTGCTATTTCAGCTCCTCATACCCTTCTACCAGGCAAGGGACATTGGAGTCTTATATCAACTCCTCCAATCCATCTCTGAGACCAAAGATAGGTGGATTTCCATCTCACCTTCTCAGACCAATCTTAGGGACAATGGACAGTGGAGTCTAACTTCAGATTGGTCTCTCACAGTCTTGCGAAAAGCTATGCATCAAACTTCTTAGAAAGTATCAGACGCACCATACGACCTTGTAGAATATGCACAAGGGAATATTCAGTTTTACTAATTAATTTTTCATTCTTTTTCTTTATATATACCAAGTCAGACTCCAAGCTCCTAATACTTTAAGTACTAAAAAAAGGATGAAAAGACAATACGGGAAGAAAATCTACTTTGAAATATCCTTTAGATTTAAAGTGGAAAATAAAAACAGAGAGTGATTAAAAAGAATTTATTATTAAATTGTGGTTTCTGCCTGATCACATGCAACAGCACAGAATAGAAATCAAGAAAAGGTTAAAGACATGGAAATTAAGAATTTTCACTTAGGGATTTGCAGCTTAGTCACCTTTGTCCCAAAAACATATCTGTGTATTCATATAAGTCAGTCAAACGGACAGGAATACACCTACTTTTTTATGTGTTGATGGAGTTTTTTCAATCTGAAATAATAAATACTGCATTAGACATATACACTTTGTAAAAACTAGATGTAAGCTCTTCCTGTTTGATTTAATTCCATGTTTTAATAATGTAACACAGAATGTTAATTTTGCCAGCTCTATACAGAACCAAAATCTGTCTGTTGACATCAGCAAGAAACTTCAGGAAGTGCAACAATTATTTTCCTTTGTCAAAAAATACACATGAAATTGCTTTCATTTGTGAATCATTTGTGAATGCGTAAATGTGGGAATAATCAATTAAAAAAGATGGCAAACGTTCAGGAAATGTTACTTTATTCTGACAATTTTATTTTATTTTATTTTTTGTTGTTGTTGTTGTATCTTAAAATATACGCCCTTACTATAAAAACACTGCAGAACATTTTATAAAAGAATCTGAAGATGTGACACTGCTGTAGTGCTCTCTTTCAGTTTACCTATCTTTTAAGATATCTGGGTAAATCCCCACTTACAAAAGAAAGACACAAACTGTTTGTCACACAACTGTAGGGAAAAATACCTTTTCAAAACAATTGTGTTACCTAAGATAGCAAAAGAGTACACAGTTGTAAGTTTTCATTTCAAGATGCATAAACTGGTCATTGATCTTTAGTCCATGCTGTAGTGTAGGTAAAAGGTAGGAATTCTTACAGACAATTTAATCCTGGCTGAATCACATAAATGTGAAATGATATATTGCTAGGACAATTAAATAATAATGCTTGTATAAAGGTCTCAGTTTTCATACATCTGTACATTGTTGTGTACGCATAAGGAAAGCAAAATTTTTCTCAACTAAGCTGGAGCACACAAAGTTGATGTACATGTACATTTGCTGGTAGAAAGTACCCAGACTTAAATCACCATAACCTCCAAAAGTCTTGTAAAGTTCAGGAATATTTGGACAAAATAACCTTGAAGATGTACCTATCTCAGTAAACATTCATATCACCATTAATACCTGATATCTATACTCAAAAAATGAACATTTGTTTCGTTATTCTGAAATTAAATTAATACTTAAATTTAAAATTCTGGACAAAGTTCGTTATACTAAATCATAACGATATGGGGTTTATTCAACAATGAAACAGAAAACAGCATGTAGAATTGGGATATTAATTTTTATATAGTATACTTGCTTTATGAAATAACTTTTTATTTCAGTCATATGTTTTACATCCATCAAGCAGGGAAAGGGAGCCTTTAGAAGGGAAGGAAAGCTGAAGACTGGCATCAAGAGCCCCGCCCCTACCCCCAGAAAGGGACACAATCCCTCTGTACCTAAACAAGCAAAGCAGAGCATGTCTGATGATGGCACAGCCCAGTTGGCCAGGCAGTTCTATATCAAGGATGCAGATACCAGGTAAAACCAGGGAGACAGTTCTGGGCTGGAGAAGTGCAAAGCGCAGGCACAGGCACAGCTGCAACATAGCTTGGGCAGAGAGCATGAGTATAAATCATCATCCAATCAAGGGAAGTCTCATCTCATCTCTTCTCAATATTTTGTTTTCCCAGCAGTCTGACCCAAGGTTACACATGGCTGCACCACATCAGACCAAACTTCGAACAGGGTCAGCTCTCCTGAGAGAGCTGTTGTGAGGTTGCAGAGGCTGAGTATAAAGAAAAATAGTTCAGGGCAGCTAGAATCTGCTGCACTCAGGGCCCTAAGAGCATGGCCTAGAGAGAAAAAGCAAAAAAAATGTTTCAGGTTTCACTGAGGTATCCTAGCAACAGTCCAAACTAGCAACTGTAAGACATTAATTTGGTTGAATGACATTTATTAAAACCAGTGTGTGACTTCTCTTTGAGTCCAAGACATTTTAATCATAGCATTGGACTTCTTGGGGAAAAAGCCTTGCAGATTTCTAGCTAAATATTCCCTGTGGGCAATCACATGATGTGCTACTGTTGCTCTGTATGAGACATACACTTCTGTCATCTTCTATCACTCCTCTCTATAGATTATGTTCCCTAACTGGATTATACATCCCACCACACAGTTGCTGTGTTTGCTGAACTGCCGCAGACTGCCACAGATATCTCCAGCCATGGATGCTTCAGCAAAAATAAATATTTATCATAAAAGCCAGCATACAGAGCAGATTTTATACGGACAACTACAGCTGTCATGAAAAACAAGAGTAAAACTTTCTAAGCAAGTTACTGTCTGAGAAGTAAGCTTTTGTTGTTATAGCTTTGAATAAATAAGACATTTTTAATACTCAGGGTTTTTTAAACAAGGCTAAATTTCCCTTACAAAACTTCTTTCTTCTCCCTCAGATATACAAACATGACACATACATGCCTCACCTAGTTAAAAGACCATGTCCCATCAGAAGACAATTTATGACCCAATTTATCAGATGATTCTTAAAATAAATGATAACTGAGGTAATTTCTGCCTGTTATTATATCAAAAAATTTTACCTCTGTCCAAAACATAACAGAATGGTTAACATCAGTATATATGGGGCTGGGCATTCCTGTGCCAGGGGAGACCATAACAGTAGATGGGCATAGCGTGAAGAGATACAGCCTCCACAGTCAGTAGGGTAAATATTTGTGACACCTGTCAAACTTTGCCTTTGCAACAGTATGATCAATCATAATTTTTTTGAGACTAGAAAGAAGAATGGGTCAAGCAGCAGTTTGTAAGGAAGAGAAGAGAGAAAAAGCTTTGCTGCATCCTCCAGTATGTCCTCTGTGGCTATGTAAATACAACCAAACACAGATCATATTCTGAGTGAAACCAAGCCTTTGAATTCCTAAGTATTTTCATCTGTCTACTTTACAGAATTATTTTCTAGCTGGGCTTGTCATTGTAGAGCTTCTAATGCTAGATTTAACTTTGATTTAGTCTCTCATACAGGGATTAATTTCCTAGAAGTTAAATTTCTTCGTGACACTGTTTCTATCTTCTCTTTTAGTTGTTTGAATTTTGTGTTAAATATTTCCAAAATTCATGCAATAAAGAGGAATAAATCATGCTGTCACCTTCTTAAGTGAAACTGACAAGACTCATCAAGATAATGACTAAGTACTATAGGAAGTATAAAACTTAATTTCTGATTCTTTTCAGTCTATCTGACATTAATATTAATGACTTCGCTATTGTCGAAATTCAGGGTTAAGTATAAGGATAAGAGAACATTACTTTGGGAGTGCATATATACTGTTATATGTATATTCAGTTTCAAGATAACTCCAACCTACCCTTGGAAAAGGAGATAAACACTGAAGGAAGTAAAACACTGGAATTATGTAACACATTTTTATAAAGAGTCAGAGTCATGACTAACATAATCTACAGTTAATATTAACCAGTCCATCCCTTATAACACTGTTTACATTTTCTTTGCTGAACTTGAACTACTCAATAATTCCATGTAGAACTGCACAGAATGACAACACTGAAATGTCTCTGAAAATGTCACTTTAAACAGTTCAGATGTTTCTGAGAATAGATCAGAGAAGAAAAATTTATTGATTTGCACTTCCTGAAAATATCAATACAATTGTTTTGTGAAGATACAGTACCATCTTTCTGTTTCTGGAACTCCAGACATAAGCCCTTTCCTAGTGAAAATTAACTAAAATTTGGATCTATTGCATATCACATTTTTTCACATGTTCAGTTTACATGGATAGAATTTGACAACTGAATTCCCAAAGATAGCATTTACATTTTTCTAAATGTCCATTCCAGGGCAGAATGTATCAAAAAAGAATATATATGCAAAGTTCTTCCTCTTAATTTCAAAAGGTCATTATGTCTTTAGAAGCAGAAAATGTGAGCTCTGAAGTAAGTAAAGATTTGTACTAAAATGCAAAGAAATATGACTTAAGAGATTCAAGTTCAGGTTCCACAGTTAAGAGTAACTATTCAGTTAGTTGTCTTAAGGGTTAATGATTACTGGATGATAATTTTGCTTCTTTAGTGTCTCTGTTTATTTGGTCACACTAATTTTGCTACAATGATATATCACCAGGATGCTATATATAAGCACACATATGTATACTAAAATTCATATTATTGGTGGAAAATACAAGAATATTTTGCAACTTTATGGCACTGACAAAAAAAAAAAAAAAAAGAAAAAAAACAAAACCAAAACACAACAGGTGCTTAACCAGTACAAACAAAAGAACGGGATGAAAAGGAGCTAAAAGGAAGAAGGGAAACTTAATTCAATTCTGTAATCCTTTCTCTTGGTAGTTGTCAGTGGAAATAAAAAGAGGTTTTCCTTTTTTGCTGTAGAATGATATCAGTCATGTAGTTTTAACCATAGTTCCATTGTTTTCCCAGCTACAAACACAAGAGAACATAGAAATGAATTGACTTTTAATCTCTTAGCTAAAACCAGACATTCCAATAGCCTGAAAATTAGGATCACCAATAGAAGATGCAGCTGATTCTGTTTAATTGTTTCACTAAACCTTCATTCAGATTTTAAAGAGCTTGCCTTTTTCACCCCTTTACTGCTTTAAGCCTCTACATTTCTCTCTTCACTCTAGCCATGCTTTCCGACAAGGTAATTCTATAAAATGTTTTAGTTTATTTTTCAGTCTCTATGATCCAATCAGCATGGGTTTATGAAAGGCAGTTCCTGCTTGACTAACCTGATCTCCTATAACAAGATGATCTGTGGGTGGTGGTTGACAGGTGGATGAATATGAGCCAGCAGTGTGCCCAGGTGACTAAGAAGGTGTTCTGGCTTGCATCAGGAATTCTGTGGTCAGTAGGACTCAGGAAGTGATCATCTTCCCATACTCAGCACTGGTGAAGCTGCACCAGAATGATGTGTTCAGTTCTGGGCCCATCACTACGAGAAAGACACTGAGGGGCTGGAGCAGCTCCAGAGAAGGGCAACAAACCTGGCGAAGGGTCTGGAGCACAAGTCTTATGAGGAGCAGCTGAGGTAACTGGGGTTGTTCTACACTCTACAACTACCTGAAAAGAAGTTGTGGCAACGTGAGAGTCAGTCTCTTCTGCCAAATAACAAGCAATAAGAGGTATTAAAAAGTATTAAAAAGGCTTGTGATCATAGCACTTAGGGACATGGTTTAGTGGTGGACTTGGTAGTGCTAGATTAACAGTTGGACTCAATAACCTTAAAGGTTTTTTCCAACCTAAATGATTCTATAGTTCTATGAAAGCTTTAAGGACTTTGGTATTCTTCTAACTTGGTACATATTAAAATTCTTCTACTTTTTTCACTTAGGATTCTTCTATAGTTAATCATTTTGCTATTTTACTCTCACTCAATAGCTATTCTACTAAAATAATAATTCCTTAAAATCTTTTCTTGCTCTTTCATTCTATAAAAGAACCACAATAGAATCAATATATGAATTGAAATTGCATTAATGATAGCAATATTGCACAGTCCATTTACCAGATAAAATAATGATTAATGTTATTTGATTTCCTTTATATTTTCTAATCTTTTATTTCTTTTGCTTTACTTTTGGAACATATATCTTGAATATCTGCACGGAATGCAAAATTAATAGGACATATAACTTTTTTCACAGCAGGGCATATGCTTATTTAGGATTTTGAACGTATGAATGAACAGTGAGATAATTACTGGAAAATTTTATTTTGTGTAGTCTAATTTTTCATATGTCCTGCCCAAAGCATTTCAGAAGCTTGACATTAAACTGTGTGGTGGTTCCTGATGAAGTGGTCTTGCCTTGAACTTTAATCAAAAGGTTTTATAAGAATGAGAAGTGGTAATTATCCAGCAGTTTTTCATGTTTCTTTATTTCATTGTTCAGTAAATGTGAAAGAATGTAAGCACTGTGAGCTGAATGACTGGATGGTTTGAGCATAAGGTTTAGTAAGAATTACAAAAGTATCTGTTCTTTCACACTCATCTTCAAATGCCCCTCTTGTCACGCATGAGATATAACTTAGCCCTGGTGAGAATGGGTGATGGCTAGACAACCTTTTGTGTTATATTTGCAGAAATGCAAGGTGCTTTAGAAATTAATGTGGGCAAAAATATGTGACCATATATTTTACTGAAAAAAATTGTATCTGTCACCACTATGCCAACAATATTTGTGATGTGAACTCAGTTACATTAATAGAAAAGAAGTTTTATTAAAATAGTTTAGACGGTTGACTGTCACAGTGAAGATGAAAGAAAAATCCTTTTGTCAGCTGATATTTTTTTTCTGTTGGTGATAGACTCCACTATAACAGCAGTTTCTGCAGTGTAGAACATCCCTACAGAAGCTTTTCAGACGTTCATGCCTAGACACATTGATTGTATTATTTAAACAATTGATTTTAAGCTTCTATGTTAAGTGCCATGTGCTTTGACCAATGGTTCTGCTTAATGAAGTTAAAATATATAACATTAAAACTACTAGTCAGACAGACAGACAGCTCTTTCAAGTGAATATAATTTATTGGTAACTTTATTTACAAGAAAAAAATTCAACAGACATTCGCTGATAAAAGAGAGAGAAACACAGACAGCAATCATTTGTATTACCTGTTCTGGAGCCACTATTTGTATTACCTGAGGTGAGCCATCTAAGCATGCACAATAAGATGACAGCTGAGGGCTATCTTGGGGTTTCACAAAAAATGTCACTTCACACTTACTTAATCCGTATAATTTATGTCATTTAATTAATCCATATAACTTATATCGATTCATTATTTAATTTGCATCATTAATTTTAAACATTTACTATATAGAAATTAATTTCTTGTTACAGTTGCATCAGGCATAGGAATAATTTTCTCTAATGTAGAGACCTAGAGTGTAAAACCTTTAGGGCACAATCCATCTGAAGAGCTTTGGATGTCAAGTTTCAGAGACTCAAAGTGACTTTAGCACTTCATTGACTACAGCACAATTCTTGAGTATTCAGCCTTGAGACAAACCGTTTACACCACAGACAAGCACTGGGATTTATCTGACTCATTGTGGGTTTCTCACATGAATATTTCTACATCTGAAATTCTTTTTTACAGTCTGTGGTGATGTTGTCAGTGTTCTCAACTGAATCTATAATGCAATGAATCTCATTCTAAAATAGATGATTAGATTTAATCAAACGTAAACTGTCATGTAGATATCTAAAACTAGGTGAGCTAAATCCCATCAGGAAATGCTTCTTCATTGCAATGACTAGCAGTTGTGCTCTGGGAGGGGAATAGATGTCCAGTTAACACAAAAATTCTTTTGTAACTTTTGAAATTATGTGAGAATTTAGTTTTGCCTTTAACTAACAGGTATTTCTACCGCTCACTTTGAGTTCACTAAAACCCTTTGCTGAGATAAATTTGCATGTGCTGCAGAGGAGAATAGAATTTTCTTTTCTCGCTGGTTAAAACAAAAATTTTCTTAGGTCTATAATCAAAAAAAGGTAAGATTGTTTCCTAAATAGTTTTATGCCAAGTTACATTGATAGCAATACTTATATACTAGTATTACTTTATACTTAGTATATA
>JBCJKH010049228.1:0-15823 GCA_039877255.1 Loriculus beryllinus
GTTAGGGGAGAAATCTAATGCTGGACAGATGCAGTACCATGCGAGCTTTAAAACGGTGCAACCCACATAGGCCTGCCGCCACCCTCTTGTATTTACGATTTTCTCCCCTTCCTTTTTGCCTGCGACTGGAAAACGCATTAATGAAAAATTCTGTGGGAAGAGATGGAAATTCAGTGAGTCAGGCTTAAAGCTGCTCCAGCCAAGAGAAGGCAAAATAATATCGCAAAAGCTCTGTTAAACTAAACTGTGGGATGACACACGGCGCTGGGGTGCGAGGCAAGGACTTGGACAAACAAGAGCTGCGAGAGGTAGCTATTGTTCTACCCCTTCTTATCTAAATGGAGCAAATATCCTGTATGTAAAATATATGTCTTTTTTTCATCGAGAAGGCAGGACCAGCGGAGAGACGAAAGTTTCCTCCTCGAGTGACTTCACTTCCCAAAATTAGCAGAAAAAAACGGTTCATCCGGTTAACTGTCTCTTTTTCGCTCTGCTCTGCTGCAACAACCAAAGTTAAAAAAAGAGACGGGGAGGGAGGGAGAGGAGGAGAGGGGAGAAACGCAGACCCGCTGCAAGGGCAGGGAGGAAAGCGAAGGGACAGAGAAGGATCACACAAACTTCAGGAGGCTTCGGTTGCAGGCTAAACCGGGTCAATGTGTGGAATATTGCTGGTCCCGGCTGGAAGTTATTCTAGATGGACGGCACTATTAAGGTAAAGGGGGAAAAGGGGCTTGGGGGCGCTGGGAAAGGTAGCGAGGGTTGGGGTCTGGCTCCGTCCGTCCGCTCTCATCCTCCTCCCGCTCCGCCGCAGCGTATCGGGGCTCTCCCCTTCACCTCCCCGGTGCTCGAGGGGCTCCGCAGCCGGCAGGGAGCCGTCGGGACGGCCCCGGGGCCCCGCCTGGAGCTGCGGGCTGCGGCGGAAAGGCACTGACAGCTCCTGCCCCGGGGCTGCGGTGGGGGGGAGCAACGAGCTGGCCCCAGATGTGTGCCCCCGGCTCGGGTTTCCTCTCCCGGCCCTGCTCGGAATGCGGCGCTGGTTCTGGGGGTCGCCCGTGGGTTCCTCCGGCAGCTTTCTGGGGGGAGAAAGCGAGGGCCGGAGGTGGTTTGGGGTGAAACATCCCCCTGGCTAGCTTGGGGCCAGACAGGGGGAAAGGGAAGCCAAGAGTGTGGCAAAAAACCACGAACATAACCAGCCTCTGGTGGCCTTGAGCAACGGAGGACGCTGCTGGGACTTAGAGAGCGGTTCCCCCTTTTCTCCCCTCATCCAACCGGCCGGTCCTTCAGCGTCTGCAAAGATAAACCAAGCCTTTCCCAAGCCCCTGGAGGTGTTTGGCGGTGTTACTCAAAGCCCAGGCAGCAGGGGGCTGGCTTTCTTGCTCTTGGGGGGGACCCTTGTGCACTTCTTATGGGCTCTTCTTGAGGGAGCGCTGCAGTACAGGAGCAGCTTGAACAGAAGAGCCTTGAAGAGAGAGACGCTGTGGGTGTGTTTGGGTTGGAGGATTTCGAAAGATGCCTATTGCCTGGGTGGGGTGTTGAGCTCTTCTTAAAACCAGTCTATTTTTGCTGTTTTGGTCTTTCTTTTTTATGTTATTTTTGCTGACCTGGGGAGAAAGAAGCTGCAAACTGACAGGAACTGAAACTTTCTCCCTGAGGTTGCAGCTTGTGACAAGTGCACTGCTTGGAAGGGTCTCAAAAGAAGGGGGAGGGAAGGAGGTGGGCAGGAAGAGAGAATGGAAAGAGGGAAACAAGAGGGAATGAAAGGGTGGATGTCAGAAATGAGGAGAGAAACCGGGAGTGTTGAAAGCATAGAGTTTGGGAGGTATGGCAGGAGTAAGACATGTTTCCCCCACCACCTCCTTAGATCTGTACCAAAAGGAAGCTGGGTTTCATTCAGGATACGTTCAGAGCACCACAACCTTCTTGGATTTGTGGAGCCTGAAATACTGTGCAGTGAAAGTGCAGAACTCTCCCATCTGTACTTGTGCCGCAGTGCACACATGGACTTTGCTGCACAGGCCACGGGCCCCCCACACCACCCTTGGAAAGGTGCTGAAGTATTGCCATGACCCATGTAGCTCACAGTGCCTACTGGGAGCTCCTCCTTTCCCCATGCTGTAAAGCATTATTTGCTCCCTTCTCAGCCCCTCTAGTTTGGAGATGAGGAACTGCGACACTCTGCAGCCAGGCCTATAGTCACATTGGGGAGGCTGTGGTGAAAGGAGGAACTCAGCTGCATCCCAGGTCACTTCTAGTCCAGAAATACTTTGGCTGTTTAAGCTAAGAGAGATGGGGTCCAGATACATCAGAGTCTCCTTCTGGGTACTGAGCAATTCCAGCATCATCAGCAAGCTGCCGCAGTTCCCCATGTCCTATCACTTTCTGTATCATTTTCACTTAGATCAACGTTCCTCACGATTATCTAATATTTCTCATCATAGAATCACAAACAGTTTAGGTTGGAAGGGACCCTAAAGCTCAAACAGGGACACCTTCCGCTAGAGCAGGTTGCTTTAAGCCCGTCCGACCTGGTCTTGAACACTGCCGGGGATGGGACAGCCACAGCTTCTCTGGGTGTTCCAGTGCCTCACCATCCTTATCTCTGACCCACACATAGCCAGATTTGCTGCAGTTCACCACTGAAAGGAAGGGGTCAGGCTACTTTGCCTTGCTTGTCTCAGGTGAAGGGCTACGGGAGAGGATGTGGCTTGAGATGCTTCAGTGTTTAGAATATGCTGAGCTCCTGCCATAACCCATTCTTCAGGGGAGATATTCTAAACTCTAAGATGCAGAGAAGCAAAGTTGTACCATAACCAGAGGAAAGCAACTGAAAATAATCATCCCTTTAAGTCTGCTCTGCCATAGGTGGTAGGCATTGATTTGTCTCAAAGCTGTGTTGGGAAATAGTGGGGCAGAAAGATGCACGTAAGTGACTAGAAAAGACACAGCAAAAGCTCTGTCATTACTAGAGCAAGAACACAGTGAGGGACCAAGTAAAACCTACCAGTGTGGTTAAGAAGGGCTTCCCTCTGTAAAATCGCAACGTACCCCTCTGTGTAGAACATAAATGCTGTGTAGCACAGAAGAGATATAGGAGAGGGTTTTGCCATCCAGATAGTTGTCTTCTTGAGCAATTTAGACAGTACAAGGGATTGTTTTCTCAAGTGTACCAGAACTATTCCACAGACTAATTGTTTTAATTGAGCCAAAGACGTTTAATTGCACACCTGGCAGATGCAGGAGTCTAAATTCAGTCTACTATAGAAATCTCTCCCTTCGCCTTGCAATCTCCAGTGTTCAGTTTGTACTTTCCTCTTAACTTCTTTAGGCCATACAGAAAGAGTCTTAACAACTGGTTTTGCCTACATGGAATAATTCAACTGCAAACCTGCCCAGCTGTAGTGCAACTTAGTAGTAAAAGGGTACACGCGCTGCAGGTTTGACAGTTGTCCTAAGGGCTCACAATTGCATGGTCCTGGAGGAACAGAGCTTGGTCAGTGAATAGATGTGGACATGCTTTGCGCACATTGTGTGCAAGTGTGAATTGAAGTCTTTTGCAGAGTTTTTTAACCCATAGCTCAGGGAAATCCATGGATTTAAACATATGTAATGGGATCAGCCTGGACTCTAGTCATCTTTCCCCATCATGCACTGACTTACATCTCATACGATATTACTGAGCCAGTGCGTCAAGTCTGAAACATGTTTTTATTTCTCCACAAATAGTTATTTATCCTGAGGGGAGTTAGAGCACTTACTGAGGAAGGGAAGGCAGGTTTTGCTGTGCTCTTCAAACTACCTGTTCAATATCCAACCTAGCTGATCCTATGATTCTAATATCTGGCATAGGAGGTGGACTGATTGGTTTGAAAAGCGACCTCTAGAGCAATGCTCTAAGGTCTTTTATGGCAATAGAAGTGCAGCAAATCTGTATCTTTATAAGTTTATTTCCATCTTCAGTTCATATTCTGCAAGCAATACTTGCAAAAGATGATTGGGAGCTAGTAAAATTCATGACAGCTTGTGTTTGCATGGATTTTAAATTGCTGGTAACATCTTTATTGCATACCTCCAAATCACATCTTCTTTGGGTTAACATCCCACTCTGGCTTAATTTATATTATGTTTGCAGGGTTTGTTTTTTATTGCCCTAAATTGAACAAAAGATGGGTACATCTAATCTCAGCGAGATGCCCATGCACGGACTTCCTCACCATAACAAATGATGTGGTTTTAAACTGTTTAATTGTTTCAGTTCCACTTTACATGTGGACAATAATTACAGCAAATATACTTGCCAAAGCCTGTCTGTTAATTAAAACCCCACATTTTGTGTAACTTCTGCTTTCATTCTGTGCAAACATGCTTGTCCTTATGTTCTGGACATAAGAGAGAGACTATCTGAAGGGCATTCAATGCACATTTTGAATTACTCAAGGAGGTGACAGCCATACTTGTCTCCTTCCATGAGAAGACAACTTGTGTGTTGGTGTTGCTATAGCAAAGGGTGGGGTAGGGTTCTCTTGCAATCACTGTTTCTTGTCAGTTGTGAACTGTGGGCGTTCGCCTCTCGGCCTGAAACTTGGCCATCAAGATCTTGATCTAAGAACACATTTCCTTTCTGAGCAAGTTGAAGTCTCTGTTTTGCCATTTTTAAACTGCCTTGGCTTTGCCCCTGTAGACATGGTCCTTCCTGGTACAGAAGCATTGACCTCGAGGGCAAGATTCTTCATCTCTAGAATGAAAAAACCCCTACCTATAAATTAAGTTCGCAGAGATGTTTGCTGACTGGAGATTTTCCCTGTTGCTGTCCTTCAAAAGCGGTTTTGAACAGAACCATCTGAAATATCCAAGGGATAAATGACGATATTCCCTCATACCCTGGTTCCTAGTCAGATGGCATTTGTATTGCGTAACAGCTTTCTAATAGACAACAGCAAAACCCCATTGGAAATGTTTGTAACTGGGATATTTTTATAATGCTACCTCATTTTCCCTCCAAAATCTGTATGACCATGTGAGCCTTTTGCCTTAGTATGAACTTACAATCATGTGCTGCATGCTGTTGACTTGAGGTGTTTGTACTGACTCCCATTTGCAAGTAAACCACTGGGAAAGTCTCTTCAGAGCCTGAGTAGCTCTGCTGCTCTGTGGTGGAATTATTTCTGCTAAGGGAAGGCAGGTTTGTCTGAAGCAAACCTACAACAAAACAGCACAACTGCTTAGATTTTAGGCACTTGGGGTTTCACTCAGAGCCTTTACAGAGGTGCTGAGAGTCTTGTATAGTTTCTCTCCACTACTGTGGATTTTACCCTAACAGGATGTGGTCACTCTAAGTAATAGCATGCATGTCTTGAGGATTTCATGCTTTTATTTTAGTTATTTATCTAGATTTTGTGATCCTCCTTTGTCACTTCTTGGAGCATTTCTTCTAAGGAGAGTTTTGTTGGAGTTCTGGTGTGCAAAGGTGGTATTCACTGGAGTATTATGAGAAAGGGACAGAAAGCAAGAGAAGCAAAGGGAAAGGTTGCACCTCGAGGTGAGGTCTTAGATGACAGGCTGATAAGGTGAGATATGCTGGGGGAAGGGCATTTATAGCAATTTTTACAGGAAACAAACTTGATTTTCTTCAGGTCTCTCTTCTTAGAGAAGGTTTTCCTCCTGATTTCAGTTCACATCTCAGAGCATCAGGCCTAGAATGAGGTACGAATGTAGATTATGAACTCCCCACACTGAGCATCTTCCATGCTTTTTCTCCCAGTAAAACATCCACATGTGAAGTTCTTCTGCAGCACCTCATAAGTTGCATTGGAAAAGCAAAACTTCCTCATTCTGCTTGAGTTTACTTGACCACTTAAGGAAAGACCCTATGTCCCATCTCAATGCAAGCAAAATTAGAGGAGCCAAGGGAGACTTAACTTCAGATATTCAGATATTTGTGGCTTTGCTGCACTGCAGAAGCACGGTGTGAGTACTAGAGCATGCTTGAATGTGGGCATGGCTTGCCTAACAAACACAGGTCTTATGCATTAAGCTTAGCTTTACAACTTGATTTGAAGCCAATTTTCCCCCCAAATATAAAATTCTCTTTAACTCTTTTGTTTCAAATCAAACAAGAGATCTGTTTCCAGTGTCTGTGCCTCTGTTGTGCTCTCACGCGTGTGTGAATGTGAGTGCACAATGCACATGATGTGAAAAGAGCTGCCTGCGGTCTACTTGTACAAAGCCCTGTCCCACTCCCATGGGTGATGCCTAAGAACTCTTTCTGAGTGAACAAATGTCTTTGTGCAAGGCTGCAAGTGCATATTTATAGCTGCTTCTGAAAACACAGACTAAAATATCACCACACAAATGTGGTTTTCTGCCTCCATCTGCAAACAGTCTGCCCAAACCTTTGCTAACTTGTGCACTGCATCATCACGGACTCGGGGATGCTCAGGGTGCTGACCAAGTAACTTACCACCAACCTGAATTGTCCAGACAGCAGTGTATAGTGCAGGACAATGTATAATCTACTGAGCTCCAAATATCAAAGCCTTGAAGATATTAATGCATCTACTGCTTATTTTCTTTCTTCCTCTCGTTACCGAGGCCACATAATTACTGATGCGTATCTACGCAGCGAGTAACACCGGTCTAGAAACCTGTCTCTTGTAGTAAAGCCACAAGCGTTACCTCCCTCCACCCCCACCTCCGCTACCCAAAGCTTTTCCTTTAGCTGTAAGACTGAGACCTAAACAAAAGGGTTGTACATTACTGCATGTTACTGTTGAAGACATTGAAGTATGTCCTGAGAAACTGTTTCTCCAGTGACAAATAGCACCAAAGGCAAAACTTGGCAATGATGACAGGGACTAGTGATATTTGAAACCAGAGA
The DNA here is from genome assembly GCA_039877255.1 of Loriculus beryllinus. NCBI lineage: Eukaryota > Metazoa > Chordata > Aves > Psittaciformes > Psittacidae > Loriculus > Loriculus beryllinus. The sequence continues at coordinate 6,875 of JBCJKH010049228.1, forward strand.
CACTTTAATTCTGGTTTGCTTCAATGTTTTGAAGCCAAGCAACCAAAATAGGTATGTAAGTGCATATGTGTCTAACTAAGCAAGCAGCTTGGTTTGTAACGATATTGGACAGTCTGTAATTCTCATTAGCTTTTAAAGGTGACTGTTCCCTCTGCCATCCAGGCTGCTTTCTAGGTGCTTATCAAAGTATTTTGCTCTATAAAAATGTTGATTAAGATTTGCAAAGCTGGCTAAGGAGCACTGCGTATCCAGTTCTCACTGGAAATAGATGGGCACAGTAAGGCAAAATCCCATGGGCAGCTTACAAAATCTCAGCTTTTGCTTCTCTTCAGTGTTGGTATGATGCTGTGAGGAAAGTGACCTTGGCTCTTCGTGTGCATCAAGAATTCTTTCTTTTCCTGATTCTGTTCTAAAAGACAGTCTGAAACACAGCTCAGGAGAGGCACCTGAAATAAATGCCATGGCTACAGCTAAGTTAGTGGTTTATTTTCATGTATCTTGTCCCTGTTCTTCCAGCATAGACTAACCCAGAGCTCAACCAACCCCAGGGCTGGAAAGGAATAAGAAAGTAATTATAACACCCCAACCCCAGCCTGACAAAGCTGCACGCCAGGTTTGGACATTAGCATGATGAGCTATGCTTGTCAGGCACACAGAGGGAGTGGAAATAACATAACGGGCAGGAGAGCCTTTAATTAGTCATCTGCCTATTTCTCAGTCAGCAAAACCTGCCCTTCTGAATAATGCTGTGTTTGATCTGAGAAAGGAGGCAAATCAGCAAGAATACAAGTTTTTAGGCTGGTTGATGAGTGAAAACTAGAAACTGGAGTAAGGAACAGTAGGGTCAGGGGAAGGTGTGGTGAGTTTGGGAAACCGACTTCTGCCTGATGAGAGAATTCTGATTTGAATGTTTTTTATAGCAGCTTTCTTTAAAAAACATAAAAGAAGATAAGGAAAGGATTAGGAGTGGTTAAAATATCCCCTTTTTTAACAGCTAAAAGTAGAGTTTGGCTCTCTGGTTTCTTCTGAATAGCTCCTCTTGTTGTTCCAAGCTTGATTGACTTATAACTGCATCTGAACCAACCTCACATCAGTTCCTTTTTATCAGCCAAAGTGAGACTTCCTGTGCTCCACAGTCTGGCTTCCTGATGTGTTTCCTTTTTCCTTTTAACAGAACAAAGGAAACTGTAACTCCTCCACTGCTCCTGTTCCAAATCTCCTTGGGACTTCATATAATGTTAGCATCGAACATTTGCCTTTCATTTCTCTTCTGCCCGGTGTCTGAGTCAGGCTGCTTGGAGTGTTAGTGCCCTCTTCGTATCTACTTGAGTTTTGCATTTCCAGCTGTGGAGAGGCAAAAGCTGTGCTGCTTGTTGAAATGAACTGACAGCCACCATGCCCTAGTCTAGTAAAGCAAAGCACAAAGGAAAAGGTTTGGCCAACGGCACTGCATGTCACTAGAAACAGAGGTTTTGTAATGTTCTGTTAAGGCAAATAATCAGGTGTTGAGATCTCATTGATTTGCATGGGCTTGGCTTTGTGAACTTATTTGGTATTTGAACATGGGGCTAGAGCTTTGTGCTGAAATATATAGGCTACTGGCACAAGTTTGCTCCCCAGGATGGTTACAGATACACAGTACGGATGGCATTGCTCTTGTGCATACTGGGACTGTCAGCCCTGTGTGTTTTAACAGGAATTATTCTTTTCAATCATCCCACTGAACGGCTGTTACTCTCTTCTTACAGCTGTTTTTCCTTTAGCTGCTATAGGGCTGCAATTCTGTTTCAGTTATAGAAGCATAGAATCCTAGACTAGTTTGGTTTGAAAGGGACCTTAAAGCTCCTCCAGTTCCAACCTCCTGCCACACGCAGGGATATCTTCCACTAGAGTAGGTAGATGGCCATAAAAGTGCTTCTGAACATAACTAAAAGCAACTACAGACATATGGAGCTATCTGTTAGTACAAACTGCAAACTGAGGCCTGGTTCTGAGAAACATACACTGAATACCTTCAAATTCCTGCTGAAATCAGTGCAATTCCTTCATGCTTTGACTTCACTCATTTATCCAAAACAGCAGTGCTCAGCAGGCTTAGAAAGAAGGGGGAGATTTGTAAGTTCAGCCTATCCAGAATAGGCAGCTTATATCAAGGTTCATTTATCCAAACCATCAACATTCAGGAATGGCAGAATATGGAATATGATACCAGAGTATAGACTTGCCCTCTTTTCTGTTTATGACCTAATGTATATGTGTGATGTGTATACATGAAAGAGTGGCCAGAGATAGGCAGTGGTTAAACAGCCTGAAGCAGGAAAAGACTGCTGCACCACACTAGTTAGCAAGAAGACAGCTTCCAGGGAGCCATCCTCACCCCAGCCTAAGGGAGCAGCAGGAGTGATGGGACTTTAAGCAATGAAAAGAATTAACATCATTGCCCTCCTACAGAATTGCCTTTCTGCAGGTTTCAGCGTACTGATTTGAGGTTTTCTTGAGTAATAACAAAATCCTATGCCTTTATATTGAAAAATGTCACTTTGAATCAGAAAATTATATCTCTTCTGTAAAATCCAGGGGAAGATCAAGGAAGTTTCACCTTTTCTGCTGTGTTCTGTTTATGGAGCAATTTCTATACAGTATAATTTGATTTCTATAAAAACTCCATTGATTTACTCCCTATTTGTCCATGAGAACTGTGTTGCAGATCATTTTTTTAGGACTGACTCCCGATTAGAATCAGAAGTAATGAGGCATGATTAATTCCTTGTATTATGGGAGTTGTCCCCAGAGGCTCACACCAAGATGAAGCATGGCACGTAGATGGAATAAGAGCCCACAGCCTAAGCAGGCAAATTAAAATAAACCAAGTAAGAGCTGAAATGCAGGAAGCAACTGGTCACTCAGGAAGTCACCATCAGAGATTCAGAGTCCTGGTGGCCATTCACAAGTTGCTGGCAATGGAATTGCCCAGGGATTTGGAGCAGGGGGTGGACCTTAAACGTGGTTTTACCTCTGATACACAGAAAAATCACTACAGCCAGACATTATTGACACATTTAATGCTCAAAAGCCACATTGTAGTGATCTCACAGCTTAGAAATAGATCCCAAAGGGCTGAAAGTTGTTTTGAGTGGGTACCACAGCTGTTCTGGTTGGCTTTGAGGTGTACTGGACATCTAGACTACAGTCTGATGAAGACCCATGGTCCTTCAGAGAGGCTTTGCTCCAGCGAGAATAAGATGATGACACTCCTAACCTGAACTTGCTCCCAAAATTCACGTGACATGCTGGTAACATCCTTCCTTAATTACATCCACTGTGCACATGCAGATCTTCCCCCAGCACAAATATTTATGCTTTGGTTTTATTTCTAAGAGCCATAAGCAAATACATATGACTTCATTAGAACCAGCCAGGCTTTAAAGTAAGCACGCACTGAAGGGATTTGTTAGGTCAGAACTCTGAGTATCAGCCTGCAAATATAACCCAAACTGCCCGTAACAGCTCCACTATGACAAGAGAAAGAACAATATGATGTTAAGTGAGGAACCGATGCACAAAGCAGTGTGTCTGATCAGGATCTGGGGTGCTTTTAGTTGCACAGATTTCTCCTGAATCCCATTCTCTACTGTGCATGCAAATGTTGTGTGTGCTGTGTTTTATCCAAGCGATGGTGAATTCCCCAGTGACACTGAGATTGTACTTGAAATCTGAGACGTCTCTAGTAAGCTGAAGGGAAACTGTGACTATCACAATGGCATGTGGCCCAAACTTCAGCTCCTCGCATCCTGCTGCGGATCCAGCAGCTGGGCAGAATCTCACAGTGCCTTAGTTTTGTAATGCTGTCTGCCTCCTGCCTTGCATAAAGTGGAGCACAGACAGGTGCAGACTGAAATGTGTTACTCCTTATCCATGCAGTGATTTTTCTGGAACAGGGCCTTGCCTTGGTACCTTCTAATCCTTTTCTTCTGCAAAGCAGCCCTGTCCTCCCCATGACAATGATTCTGGGTCCTCTGGGTCTTGAGTAGTGTTATACAGAAGGCTGTGTGAAATGCCTCTCCAGTGTTCATCAACACATGACTCTCTTTTGGTAGGAAAAAGGGTACATCCACTTTTAACTCTGAGCCTCAGCAAACTCCTGCCTGGGACATGCAATTTCTGCATGTTAGTATTTAGGATGTCACCACTCCACTGGTTTCCAAAACCCAGCTTCACAGCTACAGGGATCTTTTGCCTTCACAGAACTTCCAAAGCAGTGGGCAAAGGTTTTAACAAATGGAGAGTTCATCCCCTTTGGAAAGAGAAAGCTACACGAGTTCAAGCTTGCTTGTAGTGAATCCTCTGGATTTGCACCACTGCATCTGGGTGTATCTCACAGAATGTGGGGTGGTCGTTAATGAATGGGATAAGCTTGCAGTTAGTTCCTTGCTGTTTGTTTTTCTATCTTTATATGTCATCTCTGCTTCAGGAAAGGTGTAATTATGGTTGATGGTTAGTGTTGTGAATTATCTGTGCTACAGTGGTGCCCAGAGACCAGGGTGGTCTCTATTGTGCTAAGTAGTGTATGTAATGAGAGTCTTCTTCAAAATTCCTTAGGAGTGAGGAAAAGTTAAGGCACTTAATTTGAACTCCAGAGTGGAAGCAGGTCTTGAGCTCTGCTCTCTGCTGTCAGACATGACCATGCTCTACCATTCCTTTCCCAAAAGCTTCCAGGTTTCTGTAAAGGACGGATGGATTTCCTTTCCACTACCACTGCTCCCCATTGAAAAGGGCTTCTGTAACTTCATGCTGAGGTTTGAACGTTTCCTCTGGTTTTGGACTGACCTTTGCTTGTGACTGATTCATATGTTTCTCACACCAGCACTAGTAGCTTAAACAGCACTTTCCCTTCCCTGACATTATGCCCCCACTGTGTTCACAGCCCAGTGCCATACCTCTCTGCCTTTGTTTTGCTGGGATAACTTAAAATCCGTGTCATAAACCCCTTTCTGCCACTTCTTAGCCCTCAGCTGCACCTGCTCCCTGTTGTATTCCTCTTTCCACAGTGTGAGTCACTGGAGTGGCACACGCTGTTCCTGGTGCTTGGCATTAACACACACTGGAAGATCCCTCCCTGATGCAATTTTGGGATTGCAATGCCAGAAAGCTCCGTGAGCAGTTAATTCACTCCAGTCTTTGTCCTCAGCGGAGCCCAGCCTGGCTCAGCCTGTTAATCTGCCACGAAGGTTCCTGCATGAGTTCAGGCATTTCACTTCATCTCTCAGTTTCTCATCTGCAGAAGTAAGCAAGAGCTTCCTTCCCTCTCTGCCTGGTTTGGTTGATCTGGAGTAGATGCTTTTCTAAGGTGGGAGTTGTATTCACAAGCAGCAGCTACAGTGATCTCAGTGCAGGCGCCTCCTGCGATGTAAAGCAGAAAGAAACTCAGTGGTTCTTCCCACTATGTTCTTTATGAACACTCGGCAACTTCTGACCATGTTCCTGAGATATGGGTATGGTTATCCACCTTTTAGGTCATGAACTTCTTTGCAATGGGGATTTGTAGCATTGCAGCTGTGACAAGCAGCTATGTTTTCCCTGAGATCCAAGACCATTCCGAGCTGTCCGGAAGGAGTAAGAAAGGTGTGAAGTCCCAATCAGTTTTCCAGGTTTCTGCAGCAAATGCCCTGGCCTGCCTGGTGAAGGAGCCCAGTAGAGTACGTGCATGTACTTGAAGCTGCTCCATTGATTCACACATAGAGCACATAGCTAAAGCTTCAGTTCGGTTTAAACACCAGATGGTTTCTTACATCAGCCAAACTTTTATGTGTGTTAAAACATTGCAGCCAGTACACAGTCAGGACCTCACTCTCTCTGCCCATTTCTTCCATTGATTTCTTACCCTTTCATAATGTTGCAGCTCTAAGATTGGTAGTTTCAAAACCAGACTTCCAAAAAGAAAAAGGAATTAATAATTAAGATAACCCTAAAGGAAACACTACGCTAGGAAGGTGCTTGCTCCTTTCAGAGCCTCTTTTATGACACAAGAACCACCCTTCGGCTCCCTCACATTTACATCACTGCTTCAAGATGTGTCTTTCCAAGCACTGCTCTACCTCACACACCAGCTGTTGTAGGTGCTCTTCCCTACCTCTGTCAACTTAGACCTCTAATAGCAAGTACAAGTGTGTGTATGCGATTTTTTGTAAGAGTTTAGAAGGCCTGCCATAGTTTTAAGCCATCAAAGTCCAAAAGCTGTAAGGAGTTAAACAGTGTGAAATGGACTGTACCTGAGTGTTAAGTGTTTCTGCAAATGAGCTTTGTCTATGAGACAGTATGGTACAGATGGTGGCAGTGTTTATTGATACAAGGCTCTCAATGAATGTGCAATATACTAAGTAAGCAAAGGGCTCTTGTGTGTCATCAGCTCCAGTGGATGACAGGAGCATAGTACTTCTGCTCGGTATAATTTGCAGGTTAAACTGGTGGAGTTAAGCAAACAGTTGGAAAATGGGTCTGTCTCAGGCAATGCTGATTTGCATATATGTAAACTGCATCTTTTACACATTTGCGCTCCCACTGACTCTATCAGAACTGACCTGAACCCAGTCAGTTTGGCCTAAATCTATTTGCTTAAGTGACTGTTGCTGTTGATTTCTGTAACATTGCACACATGAAATGCTTCAGAAGTGATTTTGTTGCACAAAACCCTTTTGTTTTTTATCTGAATCTCTGTTACTAAACCCAGTACTGCAACGACATGGATTTGTGCAGCTACAGACCTGCTTATGTGCATGATATTTGGTCTGGAGCTGATGTGGCATGAAGCAGGATGGCCAGCTCCCACACCCAGGAACTGTGTCCAAGTTGTGCACTTGGTTATTCACTCTTTGTTATGACTAACTTAATGGGTTATGGAGATAAGAGAAACATGTTCAGAAACCTGAAATTATCTATGATAAAGTTTTCTTAGCATCTAAGATCATAATCAGTCATCTATTATTTAGCAAAAAGATGAAGAGGAAAGATCTCCGGTCTGGTATCTGCACTGCAGATAGCAATCACACTCAGATGGCTTCAGAAAAGCTAGGCTTTTCTGAAGAGTGCTGTTCAGCCATTAAAGCAAACCTCTGCAAGAGGAGTCTCCTTGGCTTTATTCCTCTTTCTTACCCTGAAACCCTGAGCAAATCCTTAGAGGTTTGTGTGTCTTACTTGTCCTAATTGTAATCTACAAATGGGTAATGCTCTTCGGAGGAAAGGCTGAAAACCAACAGATCTGCACAAAGATTGTAAGCCCTGGATAAAAATGCTGTAGGTGCCTCAAACGTCAACAGAAAATCCTTGCAGAAATAAAGTTCAAAGCAGCTGGATGTAAAAGATGGGGTTTTTTTGCAGCTAGGAAAGGAAAGACACTATTTATAGGACGTAAGATATTCTAGTCACTTATGAAACACAGAAAGAAACCAGACTCTGCCCTGAAGCCCATATAACCTAAAACAGTCCCATCAACAGATATCTCACATGACACACATATCAAGCTTGAGCATCCACAGGCTGGGTGGTAGCTGCACCACACACACCTTTCTAGAAGCCTATGGAAGAGCAGTGGCTGTCATCTGCTCAAGACTACACACTCAGAGGGACATTTCCCCCTTTCCAGCCCTGATAGTCGAAGATGTAAAAGCCACATGAGCCATGGGCTGGTTTTCCTGAGCAGAAAGGTATATAATGTGCATGTGAAGCACAACAAAGCTGGTTGAAAGCATGTGCTGAGCAGCAGTGGGGCAGAGGCGTGCCGAGGGGGCTCTCCCCCGTGCTGCTCACCAACCAACTCGCTGTCATTGTTTGTTTTTGGCCTGCTGAGACAGGTGCTAATCAGCTTCCAGATCACACTTGGGTACATGGCAGGCGACTTGTCATTAGGGGCTGCAATAACAAGAAGCAGCTCTTGTCTCTCAATGCTCTATAGAACTGGGAACCTCTTCTGCACGCACCTGACGGTGGCTGTGAGCAGGGGCGCAGCGCCTGGCTTGCAAAGGACAAGTGCTTTCCAGTGAGGGGGGTTTGCATTTTGTCTTGTTAGACAGTCATTTAGCAAGTGCCATTTGGTGCAAGCTGATCCTTAAAAAACAAAGGGGGTGTGTGTGTATGTGAATGCAGCTAAAATGAGTTTTGCCTTTTGAGCAAGCTCAGAGCCTGCCCCCGCTTCATGGAACTCTTGAGTGCGGTTGGGCACGGGGGTGTTAGAGGAGTGGAAACCCTGATCTCAGATGTGAACATTTCATTGAGAGAGGCTGGTTCTTCCCTCATCCTCATGAAAAAGGTGCACAAGGTAAAGAAGAAGATGCACAAGGCAACCTGAGTCATAGAAAGCCTGGTTTCCTGGTAGTCGTTCATTGCCATTCACAGTCACCTCCTGTAGTTTTAGGTAGAGAATTATCTTGCAGGTTAGCTGAGCAATGGAGATCTGAGGTGGGGAATGAAGCATGTGGCTTGAGTAACACAAGAACCAAGTGAGATGCCCCTGCAGAAAGCAAGAGGGAAGCTTCTGCACCCACTCAAAGGCTGAGAGGGCAGCCCTGGTATTAGACTTAAAAGCATTTCCTCTTTGCCAGAAAAGAACTAAGAAATCTGAGGAGGGATTCAGATGATGAGAGTTTTCAGGCAGGTGAAAACAGCAAACAAGGCCAGCACAGCTGTGAGCTGCCTCTACATTCATACTCTAGTGTCACCAAGCTGTGCTCTTAATAAACACTCTGTATGATATCAGCACACGTGGTAGAAGGCGCTTGGTTCTGGATACCACATGCCAGAGAGGCTTTGAGAAATAAGAGGAAAGAGAAGCATGAGACAGGACAGTGCGTGGCTAATCAACTTCTATGGAAGGACTGAAGTAGAAATGCTTGATGACATGGCAGTGCTGTTGCCAGCTTTTGTGGTATCTGATTTTCATCTGGAAAGCCTGACTTG
>JBCJKH010049228.1:19617-37744 GCA_039877255.1 Loriculus beryllinus
CTGCCCCATCCCTGGCAGTGTTCAAGGCCAGGCTGGACACAGGGGCTTGGAGCAAGCTGCTCCAGTGGAAGATGTCCCTGCCTGTGGCAGGGGTTGGAGCTGGATGAGCTGATAAATTTGATGCAAGTTTATCAAAGCCCTGTTCACTGAAAAGGCTGATTCTGGCAGTTTTCTGAAAGCCTTTCTTGGTGCTTTCTCAAGTTTTCCAAGTTTTGTTTTGAAACTACTTTTCATTTAGAAGCATAGGCCAATCACAATATTTTAAAGCAAACTGAAAAGGTTAAAACTGCAATGGAACATTCAGAATAGCTGAGACAAAATATTTCAGTTAACTTCGGGTGGGCTTCTCCGAGTCATTGTTTTGTCTCTCTGTCCAACATCAGGATTGGAAAACTTCTCCTAGCCTCCATCATTTCCTCAGGCTGTAACAACTGTATCTCACACATTCCAGGTTTGTCCATCTCTTCATGGACAACCCTGTCTTGACTCCTGCTTTTGCCCCTCAGTTTATATGGAGAATTTTGACCTGTATGGTCATGTGGATGGTAAATGATCCCACAGCTCCCAAATATCACTCCAGTACTGAAAAAACAGAAGCATCTTTTCTGTGCTTCCTGTACACTTCCTCACTTGAGAGCTGAGGAAATGAGGTATGTCTGTGTGTGAACATTATTAGTGTCTTTGTATTGTGAAAGCACTAAGACAGCAAAGATACAGACCATGACTAAAAATTGACAAGCGTGGCATGGTGCTGGGCTCAGGAACGAGAAAAAAGAAACCCCAACAGCCCATTCCCCTATGACATTTACAGACTATTCCTTGCACTTCCCTATCCACCTGGATCTATGTGCACATATGGCCTGAAACTCTGAACTGGGGCAAAACGCAGTGTTAGTGTTGGTTTGGGTCTATGCCAAGGTGTGCCCCAATTTGGTTTCTTCTTTTATGCCCTCAATTTCAGTAGCAAATCAGAAATGGGGCTTTGAAGGGTGGTTGGTGGCTTGTTTTTGGTGTTTTGTTCTTCCTTCAGTGCTCTCATTTTCTTTAGAAAGAACTGAGCAGACAGAGGCAGCAGCAGAACCATACCTGTCTCTGAGCCAACAGAAGACAGTGGTAAAACTCATACCCATTGAATTGGCACCCAAATTCCTTGGGCTGGGGATAACTCCTTCAATGAAGTAGCTTGAAAACTTCCAGCCAGGCGGACACCTATTTGCTTTGACTCCTCCTAAGAGTTTTAATAGCTTGTGTAGGTTCTCACTTGTGCACAGAGCCCACCGTTGCCTCTCTGTAGGGTGGCTGTCTGGTTAGCACAGTCAGAATTAAGAGGCAGGCTATTTTATTAGCCGGTAAAGCTGATTGATTTATTAGAGCAGAAATCTCTTGCTAGCTCCAACACAGGTTATTCTCCAAATGCAACCTCTATTTCATTTCACACACACCAAATAGCCCAAGTGCCTGTGCTATGAATAGGCCCCTTTGTTACCCTGCGAATCGACAAGACAGACTGTTTAGTTCATGTCTGTACATTAGCGAAGGAGGACGGGGTCTGTGAGACAGATGTGGCCTTTAATTGCATGGAAATATTAGAAGATCGTTAAGCCATTTTTGACAGGGTTTTCCTCTGACTAAGGGAGCAGAGCCTTGTTTCAGGGAAGGAGCAAGGAGCAGCTCTGTCTTGCCAGCCCCACAAATAGGACCTTGTCCTACTCCCTCACCCCAGTGCTAAACAAAACCAGAGGAGATTTAGTCAGAAGCCCCACTTTCCTGCCAGAGCTGCAGAACTACATCTCAGAAAGAGCTCGCTTTAAATTGCATCTGATAAAAGGCTTTTCAACACAGCTCAGGGGACTTGCCCTGGTAGAGATAAGAGCAGCCATATCAGCTCTGCTAAGAACATGGAGATGTACTGAGAGGCCTGCTTCTTATTTACACTAGCATGATTGGAGGGTAAGAAACTCTAGCAAAAGGAGAACATATTGCAGTCATAGCAGCAAACATTGGAAGCAGTCCTCCATAGGAAAGTGACCTCTTGGGGGGCTTGGGGTTTTAGTCTTAGTGTAGCTACATGCTACAAAGTCACTTTAAGCTGAGTGTTTGGTTGCTTTGTGTTGGTTCTCATGCTGTGAAATGAATGTAAGAAACTCATACCTGTCTGCATGGCACCTGTGAGATATTGGCTTGGTCTATTAGACACCTGGGTATCAAGGTAGGAGTCTGACAGCTCTGTAATTCACAGTTATCAAGTCAGAGCTAATGATCTGCACTCAAAAAACCAAACCAAACCATCACTTCAATTGCTACAAGTGGGAACTTGCTCAGGGATAGCATGGATTATGTAGAGATTTGAGCAAAGGTCCTAGAGATGACAGAATTCTGACAGACTCACCCCAAACTGGCTGTTGGGTGTACATGTCTGTAGCACCAGCTTGAGCAGAGGAGAAGGCTGGAATGCAGAGCTAAGTGACTTATCTAAAGCCGTAGCACTGAATTGCTCTGCCTGCTTTCCCTGCAGCAGAACATTTCAAACTCCCTGCCATGAACTCATTCCTTGCTCTGCTTCTCCAGGACCAAGCCACTAGATCTCACAGGTGCAGATAAATATTCCTGGGTGCAGACTTCTTAAGGTGGCAGCAGAAAGAGACCTCATTTATCTAAGCCAAGCCCAAAGCCCTTCTCAGAACCATGCTGATAAAGCCAACAGACTTTCAGTTAATGGTTACTGATAAGAGATTTTGGCAAGTTTTTTGCTCAGCCTTACAGGAGAACAGGTTTTGTTTTGTCTAGCCCTAGGATAACACTTGTTACTTCTATGACCTCCTTCTTCTGAAGACAATGGAGCACTTGACAAAACCTGAGCTCTTCTGGGGTCAGGCATCACATGTATAGGGAAACTGAGGCATGGGGATATTAACACAACTGTGTGTTTTCTCTAACCTCTTCTTGCTGTGGAGTTAGCCAAGAGGCTGAGTGATTCCAGTAGATGTGACAGCAGTGATAGAGTTAGATGTCTATATTTATCATAGAATCATAGAATGGTTTGGATTGGAAGGCACCTTAAAGTTCCAACTCCTAAAATGTAGCCTGTATGTTTGTCTTCATCAATGGCTTTGGCATTAGGCATCAAAAGCTGTTTAATCATTGCAGTGTCGGTAGGATAGCCTTTTCTCTGTTACGTTCCAATCACTAGGAAGAGTAGCACCTTGTCAACTCCTTTTTGTGTTGTAGTGTTATCTTTGGGTTTCAGTCCAGGTGCCAGGATGGGATTTGGACTTTTTGTCCAGGAGGTAACAGTGATGGCTCTCCCTGAATCCTTCCAGGACCTTTCTCTTGCACCGATATTAAAACATCAGTGTTTCTTTGTACAGAAATCAAATGCCCCTGGGAACTTCCACTGGTGTAAACTGGCTTTTCCTGTTCAAATATCTCGATGGAGATTGACAAAGAAAATATCTCAGTGTAATCCTGCGGAGCTGTTTTCCTTGGAATGCTGCGCGCAGGCTTGTTCACAAAATCTCTGCTTTTCCTATAGGCGTATGCAGAAACAATCTCGTCACTGGAGCCACAGGGGCTGGGCTCGGTGCACAAGAAAAACACAGATCTGTGCCATCCCAGCGGGGTGGCAGCCCTCAGTTCCACTGCCAAGTGGAGGAGACCAGTTGGGAACTGGATAAGCAGCCAGCAGAGGCTGGGTATGCTGCGGGAGGCATCAATGCATGGCTTTATTAAGCACTCAGCTGGGCATGGATGGCATCAGCTGGCAAAGAAAATGGAAAACCTGGTCTGAGTACTGTTTCTAACTGCTCCTCTCTTGGCTGGTCTCTCTCATGAGGTTTAAACCAAATATTTCAAAGTGATTCAAGGGGCTGTGGCTCCCAACTTCTGCTAAATGTGAGTGTGATTTGTGTAACTTCAGGCTCTTCTGAAAATCTCAAGCTCAGGACTTGTCCATCACAGTAAATGCCATTTTTTTCTGGTTAAGAGGCAGCCAACAGTTTCACAGGGCTCTATCGAGTGTCTGCATATGCTTTTTGGGGTAGAAATAGGTTCCTATGTGTCCTGAACCACCTCCCCCATTTCCTCTTATCTCTGTACTCTGTATGATGCATGCTTGACAACAAGCCTAAGTAACCAGCTCTGGGCTGGAGCACTGAATTTATAGGCTGAGCATCATGAGCACTGAGACCCCGAACACAGATTTAATCCAAACGTAGCTCAGGGACTGAAGCCAAACCCAAAACTCAAATAGACTTGAGCCCTAACACTTGAGATCTCAAGCCACATCTGGTTAAGGATTCAGCTGCAGGACTGCCTTGGACTTGTATTTGCCCTTTCTGATATAGTGTCCAGACCTTGCAATATGCACTATAGATGTCAGTGATGGATTATGCCTTTTATTTCCTTTTGGCTGAACCTTTCCACTGCTGAGCATTCCCTAGGTAAGAGGCTTTGAGAATAGCTCTGGGCTCCTACCCCTGTTTCAGGGGAGAAGCACATACCGCGTGCTCTCCTGGAGACTCTGCTTTGATTCTTTCATGCTGTTGTTTTTCCTTAGTCTGGAAAAAGTCATCTTGGGCTGAAAGTGCATGTTTTGTTCTCTGCGGATGGAAACATAACAGCACCCGATGAATGTTTCCTGATGGGCTTCCTGCGATTGTGAAGGGAATGGTGTCAGGGAACAAAACAGGATACGATTGCGGTGTTTGTGAATGTAACTGGGACAATGGTATCAAAGTGAAATAAAAAATAATGAATGGGCATTGCTGCAGCTGTGAGTCAGAGCTCTGAGGAACCTGAAATATTTGTGTCTCCCTAAGCTGCCACCTCCCTGGTCTGGAATTCCTGGGAGAATAGTCTTTTTACAGTGCTTTGCCAGGAGGAACCCAAACTGAAAAGACAGGATTTTGTGCTTGCACCTATTCCTTTATACTGTTGCGACTTTGCTTTACATCCTTTTCCAGGGCAGCCTGTGAAAGAGGAGGCACATGGATGTGGCATACCCTCCCCAGTACTTTCGGGTTTCTCATTTTACCGTTTTCCTTCCCAGGGTGAATTATCTATAGTGAAAAGATTTGACTGCTTTTTGCATGTGGAAAACAAACCCAGCAGGATCGTTTTATAGAATCAGGTTCTGTTACGAGTAAAAGTACCTCCAAAAATCGAGAAACGGTGGCACTATCTCAGCAGGCAAATGCAGCTTAAAGAGAGCTCAAGTCTCCTGAAACAAAGTGCTTGGTCAGCCTGCAAACTCCTGATACTTGCACTGGAAAGCAGCCTCTGGTGCTACATCAAGGAGAGCGGGTGCTCCAGGACAAAGCTGAGGTCAGCACAGGGTTTCTGCCTAGCAGTAGGCTGCATTTATTCCTCAGGATAGCTTGGGTTTGTCAGGGAGCCAGGCTCTGAAACCATCTTGCAGTTTCCCTCCATGTGTCTTCAGCAGCAAAGACCATAAAAACGCTACAATAATATTTACTGGAGTGTGTATGTTCACAGTTACATAGTTACATCCATGTGTCTCTGTTTACAAACGCAGCTGCTCAGCGCAAGTCCCTTATTGTACAAGGGTGAGGAAAGCAAAGAATTAAAAGGAAGGTGAAGTAGATCCAGGTGGATTTGACAGCCCAGCTATGGGAAGCAATCACACATGTAGCAGCAAGTTATTCCTAGTGAGCACGGGCAGCTATGGAGCAGCAGAGCTGTGAGCAGAGATCGGTGGTGTTACAGGACATAGGGAAATGGATTTAAGCTGAAAAGGGAGATTTAGATTGGACATTAGGCAGAAGTTCTTCCCTGTGAGGGTGGTGAGACACTGGAACATCCAGAGAAGCTGTGGCTGCCCCATCCCTGGCGCTGTCTGGGTTTCTATGATTCTATGGTATAAGCAGAGTAAACTGGCTGAGGAGAGTGTTAATACATGGCAAAGGCTCATCGATTTTCTGGAAACATGATACAGCTTGGAAAGGATTTTGAGAGCTCACATGGACCTCCGGCCTCAGCAGAGTTCTGTTGATTAATTCATGGAGGTGAATTCCTTTGTAGTGAAATTAGCGGCCAAAAAATGAAACCTGGCTCAAGCCATGCCAAAGCAAAGCTTTACAGCACTTTGAACAGGTTGAACGTTTACCTGCAAAGTTCAGTACTCATCCTAATTCATCTCACATTTCTTGAGTGGCAGAGCTAGGGAGGAATTCACTTCAAAACTTCCAGGAACAGAAGCCAGAAGATGTGATTTATCCCTTCTCTGCTGATGGGCCCACACCTCTTGTGCTGCTCCCAGTGTGTATCAGTACCAGCAGGGCATGAAGCACCAGAGTTTAGAGTGCTTGGGAAAACCCCTCTCTATAGGTGCAGGGATGTGGGTAAACCATCTGGGGACCGGCAGGGATGTTGCATGCTCTGAAGCACTGCTGCTGTTCTCTCCAAAGGAGAGCTGCAGCACACCTACAGGATTTAGGAACTCGCATGATGGAGCTGTGATCATCTATCACACACACCAAGTCTCTCCAGCCTCAGGTTTCACCATATTAACAGGTCAAAAAGCCACAGCAATAATTTGGGCAGGTTCTTTTTGTTGGGTTTGTTTTTTTCACTTCCTCTCCTGGTCCTGTGCTAAGGCTGCACAGGGGCATCTCCTGGAGACTTTCAATGGGGCTGTCTCCCCTAAGCCTCCTTATGATCAACCCTAAGGCAGCAGCTTGCTGGGGAGGTGTACTGTGACCTGGTTATTCCCATTTGGTACTGAGCCTGTTGGAAACAAACCAAAATAGGCTCTGAGCTGATTTATTTCAAGTCTAGACTGAGAAGAAAAGTTGTTGGTCCAGATCCTAGAAATGTGTGCTTGAAGTCAAGTAATTTTCTGAAATGTGAAGTAGCAGAGCATGATTTAATAGTTTTCTCCTTTTGAATCAGGTTTGGGGGATGCTGAGAACAAAATAACGCAGCATTCATTTTAGCAGCTTTCTTTTATCCATTTGACATGAAATTTCATGGAAAAGAGGAATGCAAATATAAAAAAACATATATTTCCTTACGAGAAATTCTGCAAAAACCTTTTTTAGCTGCCTAATTTAAGTGTGGTTTTGCTCTTTAGGCCTATCTTATTCTTGCTTTGTTTCCCCTTAACATAAGCTGCTAAGTTGTTGTTTCCCATTTATCTGAATTGTGAAGGCATGATGCTGTGTTCTAAGACGTTTTGCTTCGGCACAGTAGTCTGGGTGGAAAGTGAAAGAAAGGCACCTAAGGAAAGCTGGTGTTGCAGTTTGTGCATTTAGTTGACCTGCTTTGTAGTTGCGAGCAAGTCCTCAGCACAGAGTAAGAGCAAAATTACTGCAGTGTAGGATGTCATCACAAGGATTAAACAAAACCCCTCCTTTATGCACGAAGAAAGCCTCAAATCTGCAGAAGCTTTGACACAGTCTTAAAAGTACACTGCCCTCTTGATCTTTACTATTGCTGCAGTAGGGAAAGCAAGACTATCTCCCCCATCCCTCCTCCTCCTCAGGGCAGGGGCAACTCTGCAGCAGGATTACCAGCATTTGGGTTGCCACAGCCCGAGTACCATCAGCTCAGCTGGAAAATGCTGTCGACAGAACTGTGGTTGGTCATTGTGCAATGCTGCAGAGCTGACAGAAGAGGTACTGAGTGATGCAGTTAGGCAGTGGTGGCTCTCAGCCTGCTGTTTTCACTATAGGGTTATGATGGATCTTTGGTGCTAGCTGCAGCCCGCAAAACCTCTGCTGGAGAAACAGGCCTTAAATTGATTGTGAACGGCATGAGATTGGATTGTGGTTGTTGGCAATAAAATGCCTATGATTATAATTTTCCAGGGGGAGTTATGTGGAGTCCCTGTACCAATCACATAATATACTGCAAGGAAGGTGGAGCAGCATGAGCAAACCTCAAGAAAAGTGTGCTGAAAAAGCTACAGATTCCTTTTTGGTCTGGTTAGGTGAATTGTAAAGACTGGATAGATTAGAGTGTGGGATTGCATCAAGCCTTGCTTTGAATTATACAAATGATTCCTGTTTGTGTTCAAGTAACAGCACTGGATGAAGCCCTGTGCCCCAAAATGCGTGCAAGGGGCAGGACAACAGAGGACTGAAGGGAGAAAAGTTGTGGCTGCCCCATCTCTGGCAGTGTCCAACTCCAGGTTGGACACAGGAGCTTGGAGCAAGCTGTTCTAAGGGAAGGCGTAAGGTCTCTTCAACCCAAACCAGGCTGTGATTGGATGAAAACAAGGCACAGACAGGGGAATGCATTGCTAAAGGTTATGCCAAAGATCAAGGGCAGGGCTAGGAATAACATTCTACCTTCCTGCCTCCAAGTTCAGTGCCCAGACCCTCTGAATTTGCTGCTCTGAGACCAACACAGACTCCACTGCTTTTTACATTTTATATTTGACTCATTTTCTTGTAAGTCTGATGTTATCTCTTTTCTGCCTGTATGAGATTTTGGCAGCAGAAGTGCTGACTTGTAAAACTGCAGTGCCAAAGTTATTTCTGTTCAAGGAATAGATCCTCTGTGCTAACCTCAAGCAATGTGCAAGACTGGTTGCTGCTGGCACCTCCGATTTTGGTGTTTCCCATTGTACTCCTGGGCTCTTCTGATGGTGGGTCTGTGTCAGTAACATGGCCTTTACAAAACTATTTCAGGAGTGATTTTGTCACAGAACTAGGGGAGGAAAAAGTCACCCCTCTGGAGGTGGGAGTTATCTTTCCATGCATGAAATGAAGGTTCAGGTATTCAGCATTTTCTTCTAAGTCAGATTTTGTGGAGGAAGATGAACCTTTGATCTTTTGTGATGCCTTTTAAATGTGGTTATGGCCAGAGAAGTGAATGTAAAGAGCTCAAAGTCCATATTCAGTGAAAAGGCATTGCGTGCACCCGGGAAAAGCGATTGCTGTAGATGCTGGGTTATACCTGGGATGAAAGCACTGACTATTCTCACCTCACCAGCTCTTGTTTTCATGACTCTTCTCCTAGAGCTCAACTCAGGGGGCTTCTAGAGAGCTTTCCTTGCCAGGGAACTTTGGATAAGGTTAAAAGCTTGAACTTTTAGGAGCTTTGTCTAAGGCAAACCTCTAGAGGTTAGTGAGGACATTAGGATATCCTGGGGCTAGGTCTATTATTAAGCACAGGCATCGTGCTTGTAGTAAGCGTGGTTAAAGCCCTTCCCAAATCTCGGGAAGCCAAGCCAAGCCATCAGTGAAACAAAGACTGTGTTAGGGGCTGTGAATGGGAAGGACATCGAGATAAACCATATTTCACAGGTTTACATTGCACAGTTTCCCCCGGTGTTTTCCTAGGGGTTGTTTCTCAGCTCCATTATGTTCTTATATAGGCTCAAGTGTCCTACTCAGTTCATTAACTAAGTGAAAACTTAGGCTAAAGCTTGCATGCCATCTCCATCCCACAGTAAGGAACCAGGATAACTTGCTTGAAGCTTCAGTGGGCGGTCAATCCTCCCCACCATGTGACTAGCAGAACAGACTGGCTTTCTTGCTGCACCCAGGGACACAATCAAAGTGTACCTCACCTTGCTGTGCCACTGAGACCTGGCACCTGGGTGTAGATGGCTCCTGTAAAAGAAGTTAAAGCTGCAAACTCAACCTCTTACAACTATTAACTGTTATTAATAATGGCCGTATTGCATAGGCAAGGAATCCAGAGGTGTGTGCCAGCTCTTTGAGAGCTGTTTCTGTGTCACAGCAATGGGAGCCTTTCATTTGTGATAGCTCAGCAGTGCCTGCCCTGCAGAGCCTGGGGCTGTGCTTCACAGCGCCTTGAACTTGCCTATTGCCGCGCTGCAAGCTGCCATAGACGGGACTTGCCACATTTATGCCAGGAATGTGATTAAAAACTGGAAAAACTGAAGCTAGCCTGTTCCCAGAGGCAATATAATGTAACATATATGCCAGAATAATACACACAAGACCCCTGTCTCAGACTCAGTCTGGCCAGCTCAAGGACACAGCCCAGGAGGCAACAGCATGGAGGGAACCCTGGCGAGCTGTGGCCTGTCTGGTTAGGTTATGTTAGCACCTTTAACACCTCCGTGTGTTTTCCCAGTTGCCCGTCACCAAAGACTACACAGCTCTTGCTTCCACGGGATAAATTCCAGGGAATAGACATTTGCCCTCTGGTATTCAGTTTAACTGTTGATCTCTTCCTCAGCCAGAGCTAAAGCCAGCCACTTCCTGAGCAGACTAGTCCCTCAAAGCTGATGCTAGCCAAGCAGATAGTGAGTGCAAGGAAGGCTGTACACAGTCCCTGTCTGGGTCTGCAGGGCCAGGCAAGCCCTGTCCTCCTCCAGAGAGGTAGTTCTTATTGCTGAGACCTTATCTGAGTGGTCCCCATACTCCAACCCTTCCAGCTAAAAGCTACGTGTTGCTTTGTTTCTCTCTTGAGCCCTACATGTACACACCACAGAGAAGCTGATTGCAGCTGATGGCATTGTGCCACCCAACTTCCCTTGCATGCAATCAGCAGTACTTGCTGTTTGTATGCAGGACCCCGCTGTAAGCAGGTGTTACAAGCCGCTATCTCAGCCTGATCTGCTCTGTGTGCCTTCAGCTCCCCCGGAGCCTGAAGTCTATAGCTTTTGTGGCTGTAACTCACTCAGGGGTTTAGTTCAAGCCATTCTCGGTTCAGTAGCTACTTGAGGGTGCCCTGATGGCAGCCATCACGTTTGAATTGCTTCTCCTGTGTGCCACAGGGTTTTAAAGATGGCACAGGTTGAAGTTTGCACTCAAGAAGCAAAATGCTCCCTGCCTGGCAATGAGATTACCATTAGCACCAGTTGCTGCTGTAGGCAGGTCATTGCAGCTCTGGCTTTCAAGGAAGATCCTTATCTGAGGAGGCAGAGTTCTCCATCAGATATGCTGTATATGAGAGAAAAGTGTGCACTTGCTTGTGTATTTGAAGATAGTTGTACTTCGATGCAGACCTAATCGTTGATCCCAGACTAGGGTTGTTCCTTGGGGTGGGTTGTTTTGGAAAGGGATATGGCTTTAGGCAGAAAAAACGTTTTCCCAGGTGGTGTTTCCCTAAAAACCCCATCTTTGTGTTTATTTTCAGACTGGAAATCTCCAAACCCTAACATATGACTATTTTATCTTGTGAATTTGCAGTGGCATGGTTTCCTTGCCTCTGACCAGAAAGATGCATAGCTGAGACTGGGTCTAGAGTCATAACTCAGTCCAGCACTGTGGGTGTTTGGGGTTCACCTACCACCTCCTGCCATAGTGTGGGGAACCCCACCTTTTTTGTACTGAGAGGAAGCGAGACTTACAGAAAATGTGTCATTTAGGAACCCCTGCCTGACATCCTGACTTCAGTCAGTCAGAGAAGCGGCAAGGCTTACCTCTTATGGAAAGGCAGAGCTGTCACCAGAAGATCTTGTGCTCTTGTTCCTTTCTACACAGGCCAAATTTGTAGCCTGGAGATAGTCTCAACCTCTTCAAGGAGTTTCTGACATGAGGCTGTGATCATACAGGCTCACAACATATAGAAGTTCTTCTTCCAGCACATTTTACTGCTTTGCTCACTCATTATAGCAGAAGAAGCTGCTGGAGAGGGTGAACATGGTCTGTGCTCCTTGTAACCTGCAGCATAAGGCAATAGGGTAGAAGCTCTCCTTTTTTTGTTGAGTAAAAGCTGTGCCCATCTCTGCTTATCAGTGTGGGAGGTTTTACAGCAGACTTCAGCAGGATGTGTACAGATGTTGGAGGGCTCCTCCGAATTCAACATTAGTCAGGCCACTTACATTCGAGGCTTATTTGGTTTGGTTACGTGATCTGAGATCAGGGCTGGAAAAGTGCTGATGTTTCTGAATGCCGAGCACTGACCTGACTCTTTCTAAGTGGGTTAATTTCAAGCTGAGAGGGATTCTCATGTTTACCCAGTAGAGACTCCAGCTATTGACATTTTCTGCGATGATATCATGAGCCTGGTAATATCTGATTCTCAGTCAGATTCTCGTGTAATCGGAGGATTCCAGCAGCTGCGCTGTTCTAAGTTATGAGATTTTCTGTTTCCCTCCCTGGTTATGAAAGAATTTGCAATCATTTGTTGTTTCTAAAAGCTCGTGATTTGGGCTGTGTCTTGCGAGCTTTCAGCACTGAGGGTTTAGCCACACACCAGCTTTCAAAGCAAAGACAGGGCCCGGATGTTCACAGATAAGCCACCACTGCACACACATCAGTGTTAGGGTCTTCTGAGTGCTCAGTCTGCAAAGGAGGTGAGTCTGTTGCTTCCTTTCTTTTGGAGGTCTGCTCCACTAACTCACATTAAAGTCATGTGTGCTTTTAGTCTGGGAGGTTCCTCGTTCAGTTTCTGGCTTGCCAGCCATAATGGCAGCTGTGTTATGTGCGGTTAACTCAGCTCCGTAAAGAACATGCAGACCTTGTCAGATGCACTTTGAATAAGGCAGGACTGTGCCAAAGCCTTTATGAGCCTGGCATGCTCCATTTACAAAACCCAAGCACATCAACATGAGGAAATTGATAGTCAAAACTTTTTGTTAACATTTGGAATTTCTGCAGGGAAGAGAACAAAACCAAAAAGGAGAACAATTTCCTGTTTTTAAGCATTTCTAGAAATGCGCAGTTTGGTAACTCACCAGTCCTACGCTTCCCACAAAACAAACAAAAAGTGTCAAGTAATGCATTCTTTGCCCCACCACTAACACCCATAACTCTGACCTGCACTGGCTGCTTCTTCTTCACTAGTAACCTCAAAACAAACACCACACACAACCCTTTGAAAGCAAATGTATAGACCTTCAAGTGACACTCCAGAACTGTTCCATGCTGCACATATCTCTGGCTGGTTTTGGACCAGCAAGTGTGGGCAAGTGGGCAGGTAACCATGAAGCTGCTTACAGCAAGCAATGAGAATGGTGCACCACCAAGCAGCCACCTTTCTTCTTTGCAGAAGTTAACTCCTGCCCCACCCAGATCAGCACAGCAGCTCGCAAAGCAGCCCACTGGTTTTGCATAGGGGTTAATGGACCCCAAAGGGTCTGATTCAATGTGCAATCCTGGCAGATGGCAATTTCAGACAGCGCTGGGCAGCTGTGGGGCCCTTGCAGGTGCTCACCAGCTCAAAGAGAGACCAAAAGTGGAGTTACTGGTTTAGTCATGGCTCTGAGCACTTGTTCTTCTTTCTCCTCAGGAGGCTCTGTCGGTGGTGAGCGACGACCAGTCCCTCTTTGACTCCACGTACGGCGCTGCCACTCACCTCCCCAAGGCAGACATGACAGCCTCAGGGAACCCTGACTATGGCCAGCCGCACAAAATCAACCCTCTGCCTCCCCAGCAGGAGTGGATTAATCAGCCCGTCCGGGTCAATGTAAAAAGGGAATATGACCACATGAATGGATCGAGGTAAGGAGCTTTTCACATCTGCTGAACCTTACGTAAAAGCAAAGCTGGTATCGTCCATTTGTGCTCTTGTCCTGTGTATCAACACTCCACTCTTTGTGTAGGACCATATCCCTGGGAATGTCACTCATGCTTTAATGGCCTGCAGATCTTGCTCTTGTAGTTCTGCATCATGCAGCCCTGCCAGTTTCCATGAATGCTGCACAGACTGGGACAGGACAGAGTTCATGCTGCGGACACTGCTGTAAATTACACATTTCATCACTTAGTTCAGCATCCCACAAATGTGCCATGGTTCAAGGAGCTCCTGAGAATGCAGTCATGCAGTAATAGGTGGCGTTTTATAGCAGTGCTCCAAAATGAAGCTAGTGGAAGGGCACTCCTTATTACTTCTCTAACTAGATTTGTGCTCCACCAGGGCAGAAGCAGCCATAGGAAACTGGACAGCTATGTGATGGAGAAGGGAAAAAAAAGGAGACTGAGGTCCTTCATGGCTGCCTATAAGGTGTAACTAAACAAAAGGCACATACCCATGGCATCGATGTGAATATGTGTGACCACTGGTGAAACAAAGAGTTCAGGAGGTTTGGGCATCAAGGGGATGCCAGTTATGATGCATCCTCTACAGCAAAGATGTCTGTCCCCCATCATTTGTACTGAGTTTTGAGGGAGATGGATCATTTTGCTGTTCGATGATAAATTCAAAGACTTTGAAAACATTTTATTATCACAGCTCAGATTCTCTCTTCTAAAAACATTTTTACAAGTCCAAAGCCTTGGAAATAAATGTCACGTTCTTGGACAGAATTTTAGGTGCAGAAATTTCTTTTTTGGCATTAGCTTTTGGAGTTCCTTTTAAATTTGATTTTAATTTCAAAGTCACAAACACCTCTAACATTTGTACAAGGACAGTTGAACAATTGAGGGCTTTTCTGCTTAAGAGTTAGTTTAGGGCTTCTGCACCAGCCTATTTTCCTGGTTTCTGAGAAGCCAGCAAAGTGCAGAGTTTGAAACAGAAAGCAGCCTTGCACTTTCAGACTTCTATAGCGAGATGCTGGTGTTAAAGACTTCAAATAGCAGCATGTTTTTTCTTCCAAGTAAGTATACAGTAGATGCTGATTTTACTATAAGATAAAGGTCTTTGTGGCAGTTGGTCTTTGGCGGTGATCAGTTGCAGTCTGAATTTGATCTTGCCCTAGTTGTACCTTAGGATTACTTCATAAGAACTACACGGATTGTTGCACTAGTGTTTCCAAGCTTAGAATTGAGGCTGAAACATGGGAAAATCAGTTCTTTCCAGAAAAACACCATCCCTGGATAACACAGTCCTTTTGTTGTGATCTTTGTGTTATGATTCCCTCATCTGCTCAGAAAGAAAGGGAAATAATACCACTTTGACCAACTGCTCCATTAGCAACTGTAAGTGCTCTGATGCCCTTGGAGAAAAGCCCTTCAGAAGTGTGTTTAGAAAGAAAAGGAAGTTTTCAGAAAGGAAATCCTTCTTCCTGGGCTTACTCAAGACTGCAAGATTCTTAGGCAGAAACCAATTGTCCTCAGTCTCTCTAAAAGAGGGGTAACAACTTCTCAATCTGTTAGAAAAGGAGAAAAGACTGTTTTGAATGTCGGAACCAAGCACTGAAATAGCTTCCATTCTTGCCTTTTGATACCATTTTAGCACAGGAGCTCCAATCCACCCAAGAAATGAGAATGTTCATCTGACTTATCCATCCTCTCCTCTTCATGGCTAAAACTTTGCCCTTTCCCTGCATGTCCAACGCAGTTCATTGTTAGGGGCTGGACCACTCTGGTTGCTTGTCCCTCCGCCCATCAGCTGCCTGGCAAAACCATCTGAGAGGCAAACACCAAGCTCAATACAAATGAACTCAAAGTGCAGAGTGAATAGCAAAACCTCTTCCCCCTCCCTCTTTCTCTGCCTCTCCTTCTCTCTCTTGTTTTTCAAGCACACTCTCATAGCGGGTTCCAGCTGCCTCATTAGAGGGAGCAGCCTTTATTCTGTGTTTCACCTGTACTTGAAGCATTTTCTGCTTGTTGAAAGAGTGGTTTATGTACTCTAGGGAGTGATAAAGCTGTAGGAAACCTGGCAGTGAAGGAAGCAAGGGACAGTGTCCAGATTCTCTTCTTAGCAACCAGAAGCAGGTCTGACTGCCAGGAGGTAATAGTGTGAGGAGTTGGTTTGGTCCTCAGAAAGGTGGGAGAAGGAGTCTTTGAAGAACCTCTCCAAGCCTGTTTTGCAAACTAAACAACATGGAAACCCTGGCCAGCTTTCTACCCCATGTCAGGTTTTCCTGGTTTACTCCCAAGCTGGAATGAATATCCCAGATAACTGCACACTGGCTGTGCACAGGGGATGTTCAGGCAGTAGCAGGGGTCTGTGTTTTAGGGCAGAAGGTGGGACTTGTGTATTATTACAAGATTCAGCAGTAGATGAGGTGTGTGGCCTCAAAATCTGCTGTTGCCTTTAGAGACAGCTGCTTCCTCAGAACAAAACTCAATGCTGCATTTGTGTTTCAGAGTGATCCAAACACAAGGCAGTTAAAATCCAACAGAGAAAACTTAAAGTCCTCATGCTTCTTTTGCCCCCTTAGGCATTGTGAAAGTGAAATGGTCTTGTATTTGTAGCAGACTAAAAGTAGAAGTCCAGCTTTTCCATGGGTTTACTGGAAGATATTCGGATACCATCCATCTCTCTGTGCATCATTCGAGAACTGGAAGCATGGTGTGCAATCCTTATTCTTGGCTGGGTTTGTGTCTTTGTTTTACAGCGTATTCAGGGAAAGATCTGTCTCCCACATTGTACAGTTCTCAACAGACTAGGCCTGGATTTCTCTTGGGCCCTCTAGATGCTTTTGTGATAGAAATACAATAATTTCTATTTTTTTAAAACAAAAAAATCTTTCCCATTTTAAATTCCAATGAATATTTAGAAAAACCCTGATTAAAGTTCACAG
Source organism: Loriculus beryllinus (assembly GCA_039877255.1). Lineage (NCBI taxonomy): Eukaryota > Metazoa > Chordata > Aves > Psittaciformes > Psittacidae > Loriculus > Loriculus beryllinus. The sequence continues at coordinate 35,969 of JBCJKH010049228.1, forward strand.
ATGCTTTGGAGACGTTCTCTTGCTTCAGAACATTAAAATAACTCTCAGGTTCAGGGATGTCAGGACATTTAAATAACTCTCAGGTTCAAAGATGTCAGAACAGTTTTATGCCCCAATAATGTGCTCAAAACCGAACAAAGGGACCATCTATGATGTCTATAATAAAAATCCCCTTTAAGCAGCGTGTGAGCCCTCTAGTGGGACCCGCTGGGTTGTTCCAGTCCGCAGCAGCCTGTTTGCATTTACCTGAATGCGATAACCGCAATTCCTTTAGAAGTGACTGAGCCTCTGGGCTTTCTTCATGCAGCTTGACTTGCCCTGTGTGTCTTTTCCCATCCTTGTCACAGCTGTCCCTTCCTTCTGCAGACTTAGTGTTTTTCAATGTGAACCTCCCTCCGAGGCATTCCTGAGAGTGGGATGAGAGGCAGGTTAAAGTGCGGTTAGATGCAAGTTTTGAGGAGCTGTGGTTCTGCCCTGATAGCTCTGTTTCCTGCTGTGTAAGAGGGCATCACAGGCAGAATCACAGTATGTCTGTTCTTTCCTTCACTGAACAAACCCCAGACATTAAAATCTAATTTCAAGGGTAAAGATTAAAGCTGAGGTGACCAAATGCGGACTAACACCAGAAAGTGAGAGCTTTAAAAAAAATATAAGATGGAAAGGCAGGAGGGATGAAAGAATAGGAAGAAAGGGATAGAGAGCTGAGGGGAATATCCCACTGATGGCAGCTTAGCCTGGTTCAGAAATCACTGTAATCCCTTCTTCTGCTCTTTTGAATGAAAGCTAAAGGTGATTCCTAGACAGAGGCCCTGCCTAGGATAATAAGTGTTTTCTTTTCAGGTATTTGGAAGAAGGCTGCAGCTTTACACAGGATTTATTAGTCAGTGCCAGTCTAGCTGCTTGTCCATTTTGGCCAGTCTAGCATAAATTTTCTCAAAACACCAAGCTCTTGGCATCCCCAGAGACTGCTACTGGAACTGCTGGTATGGAGTCTTTGGAAGGACAGTAGGAATGAGTCCTGCTTCATATTCCTTGGACTCTGTCACTGCCACAGTGAATGTATTTAAGAGATCTTGTGAAAGCAGCTTATATCCATTTCTCTTAGTAGCTCTACAATGTTTTCTGCCCAGAACCTGAGCAAGTCCAGCATGTGCAGCCGCTTGAAAACCTGAAGTCCCTGTGAAAAGTCAAGGATTAATCTGGTACCTGGAGCACATTTAATGTCCTGTATGCTGAACAGAGTGGCTTCTCTTGCCACAGTGTTACATCAGGGTTTGCTAAGGGCCCCTCAGTCCCTAAAACTTCTTTTCAGATCTGTCTCTGATACTTGTTTGTCTGATTTTGGCTGCTGAGCCATACAGGGCAAGGCAGAGGATTGGCAGGGTCCTAACTGCCAAGCCAAGAGTCTGCAGGGTGAAAAACCATCACAAAACCACTGAGAAGATATCTTACAGTGTTGGTGTTATTTCTGTGACTCTTCCCTATCAGTCATGTGCAGAGAGAGCAGAGACGAGAGCAGAGACAGCCAAGTTCCCTGTGGGCTTTGCATATGTGTCATTTCATGCCACTGGAAACCATGATAGGCAGATAAGCTTTTTAGAAGATGTCATTGTCTGAGGGTCTGGATATATCCTATAGTTCTGTATGAGCATTGTATCATAGAATCATGAATGGTTTGGTTTGGAAGGGATCTTAAGCTCAACCTGGCCTTGAACACTGCCAGGGACGGGGCAGCCACAGCTTCTCTGGGCACCCTGTGCCAGCGCCTCAGCACCC